>JAWNPY010000088.1:0-19913 GCA_035078625.1 Scaptodrosophila scaptomyzoidea
GCTATTGCTGACTAGCGGTAAATGCGATGATAATGCTGCTGCTGCCGACGACGACGCTTCTGCTGACAAAGCTGTCGCATCCATGGCGGCTGCAGCAGCAGCATCAAAACCAAAATTCGACTCGACATGCTCGGACAAAGGCGTTGGTGTCTCAAATACCAAAGTTTCGACCATTGAACCCTTGGAAGAGCCAAAGGATACCCTAAAAACCATAGATAACAAAACCCCTCCATTAAAATGCAACCCTAAAAATCAACTCTGCGTGTCTTGATAAAATTTACCTTTTAAGTCCCACGCTTTTCGTGCCCAATTTACTAAGTTTTGGCTTCTTTTGATTGGTATGCGGGCGGGTTAATTTATCACTTGGATCTGTGGTTAATGTTTCCTCAGATAAATCATCAAATTCAATATCAACAATTGCTCCTCCTCCTCCTGCTCCTCCGGCCGTATTGTTGTCATTGGCATCTCCAGCATTTCCATTGACGGCCATATTATTTATATTATTATTATTGTTATTATTATTATTGTTGCTGCTGTTGCTGTTGTTGCTAATATTGCGGTTATTAATATTGTTATTGGTATAATGGGGAGGAGGAGGATGTTGGTGGGACGGATGCGTCGTATGCACTAAAGGCAAAGTTGTGGGCGGTGACGGCGTAATTACCACCAAAGATGATGTAGTCTGCGGTATTTTGCACTCATCCTCCACCTGGGCAGCGTTGCCAGATGGGGCGGAGGGAGAGGCAGCCTCCGTTGACGTTGACGGACAATTGGCGGCGAGCATTGCGATTTGGTTACGGATTTCAATTGGATTTGAAAATTCTGTTTGGCCAACGAGATTCAATTTCAATACATTTTGCTGTTGTTGTTGCTGTTGTTCCTTTGGACTTGTGATAATTGGAGTGCTTCTTCTGGTGTAGGCCAGCATGTGGAGATTCTAGAGTTGAATGAACTCTTTTTTTTTTATTGTTTTTTTTTTTCAATAAATTTTTTTGATGAAAATTGTTGGCACACACAGACTTTTATTCTTTTTTTTTGTCTCGTCTGGGAAGGCGCGTTGGCAACGTTTTGTTGCCGCTTGATTGAATTTAAACCGGACGCAGCGACGACAACGTCGACGCTTAATATAATGACGACAATTCTTGCATACGAATGGTTGCCGCTGCTGCTGCTACCTTCTTAAACACACACACACACAAACACGTACAAACGCTGCTGCGTTCATCGGTCTTCGTAACAACAAAAAAAACTTAAAAATGAAATGGTTTTGAACACAAATTGTTAACACATTTAGCACCCAACAAACGCGCACTACTCACTTATTATTGCACTCTCAAACACACACACAGACACACACACGCAGCGAGACAGAGGAGCGCATTTAACACGTTTGGCTAACAAGTTTAAAAATAAATGAGCATTTAATAAAAATTTGCTGTTTATTTTTCTCCTGTTGTTGTCCGTATATCATATCAGTGCTGGAAAATGTTGAATTTTAGCCCAACCAGCTGGCTGCTCAGCTTGTACAGCACTTAACTAGCTATCGACTACAAATCGATAGACCATCATCAATTTAATTTTATTTTTATTTAGTTTACCTGCAAACTCGAAGCAAAACATTCCTTGGTTAGACCAACAACTAATCGCAACAAAAAGAGACTGCTAATTTAAAAATCAAAGACCTACCGTTCCCCCCTCTCAACTTTAAAGCCAGTGAGTATTTTTTCAAGGAAAAACAAAAAAACAAATAAAACGGCATTTGTGTGTCTGTGTGTGTGTGTGTGTGAATGAATCAGCCTCGAAAGTTTGTTGTCGTCGTCATCAAGAAAAAACATAATTAATTTTAAGTTTATCTAAAAGGGTGCGTCCTTATCTGTGGCAAGAAATGGCTTCAAACACGCACAAACACACACAGACACAGTTGCAGCTTTAATATTTATTAATGCCTTTTATGGCGATTAAATTACATTGAGCGTTTCTGTGTGTGTGTGTGTGTGTGGCAGTTTGCTGCCATTTTTGGCTTATGAGTCAACTTTTTGTTGTTGACACAAATTTAACTCATTCATTCCTCGCAGATTCAAAATGTCTTCACGCAAAGCAGCCGGTCGCCGTGGCACCACCAAGAAGCGCGCCCAACGCGCCACTTCCAATGTCTTTGCCATGTTTGATCAGGCTCAGATTGCCGAATTCAAGGAGGCCTTCAATATGATTGACCAGAATCGCGATGGTTTTGTGGAGAAGGAAGATCTGCACGACATGCTCGCCTCCCTGGGCAAAAATCCCACAGATGAGTACTTGGATGCCATGATGAATGAGGCCCCAGGACCCATCAACTTCACCATGTTCCTTACTTTATTCGGTGAACGTTTGCAGGGCACCGATCCTGAGGATGTCATTAAAAACGCCTTTGGCTGCTTCGATGAGGACAATTTGGGTGTTTTGCCCGAGGAAAGGCTGCGCGAGCTGCTGACCACCATGGGCGATCGTTTCACAGATGAGGAGGTATTTATATCTATTTAATTAAGATGAGAATTTTAGTCTGATTAATTGAATTTTGCAGGTGGATGAAATGTATCGGGAGGCGCCAATTAAAGGTGGACTATTTGATTATTTGGAATTTACGCGCATATTGAAGCATGGCGCCAAAGACATTGATGAGCATTAAAATTGCATTTCCATTTAATTATTTTTTTCTGTACTTATTTACATTTTTTTTGAGCATTTACAAACAATTTATTTATGTGTATTAAGATAAACAAAAAAATATTCATTCCAATATTGAGAAAAGTATTAACTCTTTTTTGTCTATATTTATTAATAAAAAAAGAATACATAAAAAATATAAGCAAACAAGTTGAAATTTATTTTTTCTTGATTTTCTTTTAAAATTATGAATTTACCACTTCAAAAGGCCAGTGTTGGTAAATGCAGCTTGAATCGCAGAAATTAAAAATTGGAATTTAAATTAATTTCAGCTTAAACTAAATTAAAATTTTCGTTATTTAAAAGTTGTTTATAATTTGTTTATTTTTTTTTTTTATACAACAATAAACATAAATTTACACTGTTCAACACTAAAACCACAGCTGAGGTCAATTTATGTTTTTTAGAGTCGAACACAAAAATAAAAGTGCCAAATTCATTTGTACATTGTTCAATAAACGTTAAACAACGAAAAATTGCTTTCAATTTTATTAATTTAATTGTAAACTGTAAGTATTAATTTAAAATAAATAAATTAAAGTTTTTATCTCTTTTTGTTTGTGTGAGTCAGCAGCAGAAGGCTGCGTCGACAGCGACGCTGACGTTGGCCGTGCCCAAGAAAAATGATCATTTAAAAAGGGCTTTTCTTTTTATAGGTTTTTCCTATGCTTATCAAATTAATGAATATGAAAATAAAGCCCTTAAACACGCACACACACACACACACACACACAACAGATGGTCAGCATTTGTGTGCGTGTTTGTGTTGCAGTTGTAAATTTATTAATGCCTTTTATGGCATTTAATTTTACGTATATGTGCAACCAAGCATGTGTGTGTGTTTGTGTGTGTATATCCATTTTTCAATATTTGTGTGTTTTCATTGAGCCAAAGCCAAAAAACCGCACACACAAAATTCAATTTGCTGCTGCCATTTTAGCCGAATGAGTCAACTTGTTGGCTGCTGTCGTTTTTATTTTATTTATTTGCTTTTGCTTTGTTGCCTGCTGTTGACACAGTTTGTGATTGAACTTCTTTCCTATAGAAACATCACCCAAAAATGTCATCACGCAAAGCTGCCGGCCGCAGAGCCACCACCAAGAAGCGCGCCCAACGCGCCACTTCCAATGTCTTTGCCATGTTTGATCAGGCCCAAATAGCCGAGTTCAAGGAGGCCTTCAATATGATTGACCAGAATCGCGATGGTTTTGTGGAGAAGGAAGATCTACACGACATGCTCGCCTCCCTAGGCAAAAATCCCACAGACGACTATCTGGACGGGATGATGAACGAGGCCCCTGGACCCATCAACTTCACCATGTTCCTCACTTTATTCGGAGAACGTTTGCAGGGCACCGATCCCGAGGATGTCATTAAAAACGCCTTTGGCTGCTTCGATGAGGACAATTTAGGTGTTTTGTCCGAGGAAAGGCTGCGCGAGCTGCTGACCACCATGGGCGATCGTTTCACAGACGACGATGTGAGTGAATTGAAGTCGTCCACTTTTAGAGATTAATTCAATTTTATATCCTTTTGCAGGTGGATGAAATGTATCGGGAGGCGCCCATAAAAAATGGTCTTTTTGATTATCTCGAATTTACGCGCATATTGAAGCATGGAGCCAAGGATAAAGATGAGCAATAAATGGCCAAAAATTTAATTCATTATTTTTTTTTTTTAATTTGTTTTGTACTTACAATATTTTGTGCCGTAATTTTTTCCAAAAAAAAAGTATTAACCCATGAATGAATTTTTAACCATAAAACTTTTATACAAAAATATAATCATATGAATAATAAAAAAAAACAATTCAAAAAGCTGTTTAAATATATTGTATATCAATGAAAATTAAATTAGGCCAAAAACAAAAAAAAAAAACCAAAGAGAGAAAGAGAAAAAAAATATAGTAAAGTTTGTTTATTTTTTTGTTTCATTTGATTTCATAAAGCCTTTATTTGTTTTGAACAATTTCAGCTATAAATCAAAATTAGACTTTTTTGCTTTTAATTTTATAAAATTTTATTTGTTTTTGGTAAATTTTTGCTTTGAAAAAATCAAATAAAATATAATCATTAATATTTGCTTTTAATTTTATAACATTGTATTTGTTTTGGTGAATTTTCACTTCAAAATTATTCAAATAAAAAACAAATACTATTTGCTAAATATAATTGTATTTGTTTGGTCAGTTTCTTTACTAAAAAAATTAAATTCAAAAATATATATAAGTTTTTAATTGAATTTTATAAGATTTTAAATTATTTTGGTCAATTTTATCTCTAAAATAAATAAAATATCTGCCTACATTTCTTTTGTTTTTAATAAAGCTTTTATTTATTTTGGCCAAATTCCCCTTTAAAAAAGAATTAAATTAAAAAATATACTTTTTGTGTTGCATTTGATTTATTTATTTTCATGAGTTTATTATTTTTTTTTCTTTAAATTTTATTTTTATAAACTTTTATTTGTTTTGGTCAATTTGAGCTTAGCTAAACATTAAAAAAAATAAAATACACACACACAATTATTATTTACAAAAATTCCAAGCATATTTACAAAAGTTCCTGATAATTAAAAAAATGGCCTCTTTGTGGGTTGGAGAAAAATGACTAAATTAATTCTTACTGCGTTTTAATTGACTTTCTCTTTGTGAAGGCATCCCTGATTTGGGCCAAAACATTGGCAAATAGAATAGTGCCCGAAAAGACAAGAATTGTGCCGATCCAGTGATTAATTGTGAAAGGATTACGGAAATAAATAATGGAAAACAGCAGCGAGACAAATTTCCTTAGAGTCACAACCAAGGTGACTGTAAGCGAGGCACATTCCGTGGTCAGGACATAGACGGAGCTAATGCAGACATATTGGGTGATTATATTGCAGAGCAGATAGAAAAGCATCAAAGGGAAGCGTAAATTTAGCCCCAAGGCACTCAGAACGGGCACGGCGACAGTTTCCGAAGCGACAGCAATGCCGAAATGCTGGCCAATGTTGCTGGCCATGATGAGGAAGCCGGGCAGCGGCAGCATGTGGGTGAAGAAGAGCGCCTCCTGGGGATGCTTGCCGTAGCGCTTGTAGATGACCTCCTGGTAAATGCCCATGTAGGCGGTGACCAGCAATGCCACCGTAAGCAGTCCAATGCCCACGCTCCACCAGAAAAAGTCCGAGTAGCTCGTCTCCACCTTGAGGCTGTGGTGCGTGTTGTCCTTGACGTCGCCGCTGGAGACCAAGGTGCAGAGGATTATGCCACCGGTGATCATCAGCACCGAGCTGTATTGCCTCAGATTGTAGCGCTTTTGGAGCAGTACAATGCCCATTATCATGTTGGCCAGCAGGGAACCG
This sequence comes from Scaptodrosophila scaptomyzoidea, assembly GCA_035078625.1. NCBI lineage: Eukaryota > Metazoa > Arthropoda > Insecta > Diptera > Drosophilidae > Scaptodrosophila > Scaptodrosophila scaptomyzoidea. Next base: position 6,046 of record JAWNPY010000088.1, read on the forward strand.
GCGCGAAAGATCATATGCAGCGGCATGGGTATATTAAAGTTGAAGGCATAATTATTGCACACGTTGGCGCTGAAGAACAGGACCACCAACATCAAATAGTCCTTCAGGGCAATATTCGGTTTGACTGTGAAGAATTTCGATGTGAATATTAAACCCTCCAGGGCAATAAATAAAAATTGCGAGAATGTTATCAAATTGCCAGCACCGGGATCGATTTGTATGATTAATTCCAGGAAAACTACATTGCTGCAGCATCCAATAAATACGCATATCATAGCCAAAATTGCCTTGAGATTTGCCATGGCCTAAAAACAGAGAGAGACGGGGAAAGAGAGAGAGAGAGAGAGAAATAAACACCTGTAGATATTTCATAATTACTATGATAAGATAGAAATCAAACAAGAATTTGAAATTTAATTGATTTTTTTCTTTTTTCTCTAATTTAAAATGCATCTATAATTTATGCACACACACAAACACACACACACAGTTATTACCTTGTCTGCTGCTCTTTTCTAACTGAAACAAAAGAAAAAAAATTCTGCTGCTAAAAATTACAAGTTCTTTTTGTTTTTTTTTTTGTTTGTCATGGTGCGTTTAAAAAATTACCAGTTTTTACTAACAACAACAAAATAAACAATAATTGATAGCCTTTAATTTGTTACAAACACGCTCAATACACACACACACATGCTTATAAATCACTGCGCTTACCTCTTAAAATTGCTATTGCTTTTGTTATTCTATTCTATCACAGCAAGCAGCGACAGCGGCGCGCTTACTAAAATTTTGGCTGGCTGCAGGCAAAACTATCGAAAATAAATATCGATAAGATTAACTAATTTCATTGGCAGCGGAAAAGGCAGCAAAAGGGAAAACAGAAAAATTGATTTCAAAATAATAGACTTGTTTGACCTTTGAAAAAAGACAGCTGTGCATATGCAAACAGCTGAAACTGCGTAAGTTCTTTTTTAGCCAGCTTGTGACGTCACGCAATGCAAACGAAAATCTAAAGCTTGAAAAAAGGTATATTCTCGACCTTATTATTTTCAAGGAAACAAGTTTATAAATAATTTCATGCTTATTTCACTTTTGAATTTATTTCACGGATGTGAAACAAAACACCTATTTTTAAATGTTTGCCGCCTTTTCTGCCATCATTGTGCAACACTCATTTTCTTATGCCACAGCATTGCCATTTGTAAGAAATAAATTTGAATTGAATTAAAAAAAAACTTTAGCATAGTAATAATGTCAATTGGCCCTGACTTTATTTCTTTTTTTTAATTTGCCTCATCATATAAATGCAGATAAATCATCTTGTATCTATATGTATGTGTATAAAGATCATATGCAAAAGAAGACAATATAAATTTTAATCTAGACGCGACAAAATCATGATAAGAAATTTATTAGGCCCCGCTGTTTGGTTATCCATCATAAAGGTATTATGATAATGACAGATTCTTTGTTTTACTCAATGCATGTACCATGATCTTGGCCAAGTTTACTTTATGATTTGCATGAAAATGAAAAGATTTAGTGTCCATTTGAAAGGCCAAGTGAAATGTACGCAATTAAATTTCTGCTCCAGGTTTTTTGCCTGGGAATTCTGTTTAGTTTGACTCAACAGGTAAAAAAAAGAGGAATTCTTTATTAACGAGTTTATTTTTGTCATATTTTGGTGATTCCCCTTTTAGATTTCCCAGCCCGGGGATCCCACCTATTATGCTGGCGTTGTGGAGTATCAACCAGCCCAGGGCACACCCCGGGAACGTCTGTTGAGTGTGCAGAAAGGATTCATGGATATTCTGGCTTCAAATGAGACGGCCGATTTAGATATTCTCGTATTTCCCGAATACGTTTTGAATAGCAAAGAAATGGCCACATTTGTTCCACATCCCTCGCAAAAGATATCCCCTTGCGTCTCACCCGACTATGATATATTCCTGGTGGAATTATCCTGTGCCACACGTGCCCGTGGCACATATGTCGTACTCAATTTGATCGAGAAGGAGCTGTGTGGCAATGGCTTTGGTTCGCCCACTCTAAATGGCTGCCCCGCCGATGGCGTACAATATTTCAATACCAACGTGGTAATGAACCGGGAGGGCGTCATTGTTTCCCGCTATAGGAAGTCACATTTGTGGCGCTACGAGTATTATTCCCGTAGTGTTCTCAATGAGAAAGATATTGCCATTTTTGAGACTGATTTCGGTGTGACTTTTGGCCATTTTATATGCTTTGATATGTTGTTTTACGATCCGGCCGTACGTTTAGTGCGAGAATTTAATATTACGGATATTATTTATCCCACCTATTGGTTCTCCGAGTTGCCCTTCCTCACCGCCCTGCAGCTGCAAGAAGGTTGGGCTTTTGCCAATAACGTAAATCTTTTGGCCGCCGATGGCAGCAACCCCGAGGGCAAGACTACGGGCTCCGGCATTTATGCGGGACGTGCGGGTCGTTTGACGGCCTCAATTCACGAGGAACCCCAAAAATTGCTGCTCAAGGCTCATGTTCCCAAGAGAAGTTTGACCAGCGTTTTATTGCCCGATTTACCGGCACAAATTTTGCCTGCCTTTGAGCCCAAGTTGATTACGCCACGCTATACCAAGCTGAGCTTATTCCGGGACTATAATGTGGATATATTTACGACCGATTTGCTGCCAGCCAATTTCACCAGCATCAAAAGGCAAATCTGTCATGGCAAGGCCTTTTGCTGCAACTTTGAGCTGGAACGCCTATCGATAGGCAGCTTTGGCCAGGATGCCAGCTATCGTTATCGCTTGGTGGCCTATTTTGGCAATGAAACCACCTTTATACGCGTCGATCGCAGTGCCCAGGCCGTTTGTGCTCTGATTGCCTGCACTGGCGAGGAATTGAGCAGTTGTGGCAGAATATTCCCCGGCGACACTCAAGTGGTCAATCCGTATTATTTCCGTGCCTTAAATGTGAGCGGCGCCTTTCCATTTCCAGCTGGCCAGCGTCACCAGGCGCTGATTATGCCCAGCACTGTGGATGGAGTCATGCAGCCTCTGCCAGTGGCCCAATTTAGCTGGACAGAGGAGCAGAGGGAAAGGGAGACTTTGGTCAGCCTTGAGCTTCAGTCGCCCAAGGCTGATCTTTTGACCTTTGGCATTTGGGCCAACTATTTTACGGAATTGCCCACCACACATAATTTGAATCATTTGCAGGGAGTAGCAGGTGGCTTCTCCACTGGATCCTCAGGCGCCGGCGCAACTGTCAACTTTTTGACACTGTCCAGTTTATGTTTGGCCCTGGCCTGGGTCATTTCCAATTCGCCTCTTTTTTTTCTTAAATTGTAAATGAAAATCTGCCTATTTATATTGGCGCTTTTTTTTTTTGTTTTTCTTTTGTTAAATAAAACAATTTGTTGCTCAGATTCACGGATGTGCGTTGGTCCTTGATTGCAGCCGTTGTTTTAATATTTTTGTGTAGAGATTTTTCCAGCGCCTGCGCCTGAAAAACGAAAGACCATAAAGCTTTATTTTCATTTCCAACAGGTAGCCAGCGTAGACGTTGGCGTTGTCGTTGACGCTAGCGTCAGCATCGGCATTGGTGGTCGTCGTCATATATGCAACAGTCGCTGGCCGACAGCGTTACAAATTTAAATGGGGGAAAATCACACACTGATTCTGTGATTTTCTTTAAACTTCAAAACAAAACAAAAAAAGAACGAAAGAAAGAAAAACGTTTCAAATTCAAAATCGAAATTAATCAACACTTTTCGATATTTCTGATCATTGGGTGGCCACACGACAACAAATTATCAGTTAATTTCAAAAAGGTGGCAGCTCCGTTCACCTTCAACTACAGCTGGCAATAAACCAGCAATTGATAATAATTGATAAGAGATAATTGCTGCTGCTGCAACTATCTTCCTAAATAAATAAATTAACTTAAAAAAGAAGAATAAATAAAAAAAAAAAACAATGGAACGTGCAAATGATCTTGATGTGAATAAAACCTTGCCCTTTGGTAATTATAAGAACACATGTTTGCTCTCTCTTTCCCACTCACACTGATGCTGTGTCTTTTTTAGATGCTTCCATGCTTGTGGTAAACTTCTCCTTGCGACAAATTGAGGAAATTACCAAGAATCTTTCTAGTCGCTGTTCAGTGACGGGCATGAATGAAATTGCCTGGGCTCTGCGTGCCCTGATGCTAACCGATTTGACCACTTTGGCTGGAGATGACACTGCCTCGAATGTGACACGTTTATGCATGCGTGCCGCTTATCCATTTGAGCCGCAATTCTTTGATAAATTCTTTGAGCGCACCCTTTTGGCCGATATACATACGGCCGCTGTATGCGTTTATCCGGCCCGGGTCAAGGATGCCTATGCGGCATTGCAACAATTTAAAAAATTAAATACAATTGCCATTGCAGCAGTGGCCACTGGCTTCCCAGCCGGTCAATATGGCATGCAAACGCGTCTACAGGAAATTAGCCATGCCATTTTGGCGGGTGCCACCGAAATTGATATTGTCATTAATCGGCAATTGGCCCTGATCGGTGATTGGCAATCCCTGTACAATGAGGTGGTAATGATGCGTAGCGCCTGCGGCGAAAAGGCTCATTTGAAAACGATTTTGGCCATTGGTGAATTGGGCACCATGGAGAATGTAAGTGTAATTCAATTAATTTACTTTTACTCCACATTCCTTTTATTTCTGGGCAGGTTTACAAGGCCGCCATGGTCTGCATGATGGCCGGGGCTGATTTCATCAAGACCTCGACTGGCAAAGAGGCTGTCAATGCCACTCTGCCCGTCGGCCTGGTCATGATCTATGCCATTCAGGAGTTCAAGCGACGCACCTGCCAAGTTGTGGGTCTCAAGCCCGCCGGGGGCGTGCGAACGGTGCGCGAGGCCATTGCCTGGATGAGTCTGGTCAGTGAGACGTTGGGCATGCGTTGGCTGCGTCCCGAACGCTTTCGATTTGGCGCCTCTGGCCTCCTGGACGATATCGAGCGTGTCGTGCGCGAAGGTGTGGCCAAAATGGAGCGTGACGCCAAGGTTGTGCCCTCGCAGGAGGAGGTGCCCGAGGAGGATCCCGTGGAAACATTCTGCAAGGAGCTGCGCAAAAAGGAGGCTAAAGCTTAAAGCATTTTTATCTTGTGTTTATTGTCAATGTCCTGGCCAATTACTCGTAGTCATAATGCATTTATTTTTTTTGTGTTTTTTTTTTTTTTTGTAAACTGACCAAATCTAATTAAATAGAATTTAAATTTTGTCCAAGCCATTAAACTTAATTTCGGGACAGCAGCCGTTGGATTTCTCCACTGTCAACCTATCTAATTTTGTTAATCCTGTTAAATCGATTAACACTGGGGAATTTCGGTAAGGTAATTGAAAATTTACGACTCTTTCTCCCCTTGGAATTGAAAGACAACCTTTTTTTTTTATTTTGGGTATACAAAATTATGGCAATTTGGGCCAACACAAAAGAAGGAAAAACACAAAAAAAAAAAAATATATGCAAAAGCAACATTTTTTTGTGTAATAAAATTTGCATATATATTTGGCAAAATCACAGAAATCACTGCAAAAGAAAGGTAAAAGAAAAAAGTTTTGTATTTAAATTTTGGCAAATATTTACAATTTTTAAGGTTTCTGTTTTTTTTTTTGTCGTATTTTCTTATCAGTATTATGACCTATTTGATCTTCATCCGCTTAGTTCTTTTAATAATAAATACCTATGCGTATGAGCTTATATAGCTGCCATATAAACTAAGCAAATGCTTATCACAAATCGTAAAAGTTTTATTTGTATTATGTTTAGTTTTAGTGATGTCACAGGGAGGCATTAAAAATAATCCCTATACATAAATATGAATGGAACAAAAATAGAAAAAATATTAAGCCATAAATTTAAAAAAAAAAAAAATAAAAATATTATTACATTTTTTCATAAAAGGAAAATAAAAAAAACCAACAATGAAATACTCTTTTTTCAACACAGAAAAAATAATAATGAATTAATATAAGCCAACAAAGAAATACTCTTTTTTCAAAATAATAAAATCAAAAATTAAATTAAAATTATAAACAATTAATAATAAATGCCTAGAAAAATAAAAATTAAAAAAAAAATATTCTAGAATTACCTAATAAAAACAAATAAACCAACAATGAAATACTCTTTTTTTAACACATTAAAATGCATAATAATTTATAATAAGTGCTTAGAAAAATGAATAATAAAATTCACATATTAATCCAAATTCAAGTTGAATACTTAAAAAAAAATATATAAAATTAAAATATTTAAAATTCATAGAAAATAACTTCAATTTGTATTTAATTTTGTTTAGTAGGTAAAATAATAAACAAATTTATGTTTATAGATTATTATAAATTAAAATACATAAAAAAACATGCAATTTGAATGTTTAAAATAAATAAATACCATTAATTCAAGTTTAGATATTTTTTTTGGTAATTTAAAAAAAAAATAAATAGGTAAAAAAAAATACTTTGTTTAAAAAACATTTTCAAACACAATTTTCCATCAACTTAATAATTTATTCATTTTATTTACTTGACTGATTGGTTTGGTTTGGTTTAAAAAAAAAATTATATGTAAGCAGAAGTAGAAATGAAATATTTGATTTCCTTTTTTGTGTGTGTGTGTGTGGCAAACTTCTGCACAAATGGAATATACCAATTTCCTTAAAGAAGGAAATAAACAGGAGCAAAAAAAAAAGAAAAAAACGAAGCGACAAAAATAAAAAAAAAAACTGCCACTGCCACCGTCGAACATAATAAATAATATGAAAATCAAGTAAAAGTAAAATCATTTCCATTCAAATTCAAATAACAACGACTTTGTCGTCGTTGTCGTTTATTCCCCTCCCCCTCTGTCTTGGTAGCTGAAAACTGATATTCAATTCAATCAGTTCTGCCCGGGGGCCTTAAAGGCGCCCAGTAAACTCAGCCAGCCAGTCAGTTGTTGTTCCCTTGAGAAGGCAATGAAAGTGGGTTAGGTTAGGTTAGGTTCTCTCATTCTTCTCTCTTCTTATTGTCAGACAGGAATTTGCTTTGGCATTGACGGACACATTGCTAGAGTTTTGATTTTTTTCTTTTTTTTTTTTTGGTTTCCGAGCCCAATTGTTGTCTGCAGTTGGCTTTTGTTTTCTCAAAAATATTGCATACTTTTTGGAAGAAACTCGACTTGATTGTGCAGGTTATGCCAGGTTGATTCATGTCCCTGACTTGACTGATGTTGCCAAGTTTAGCCAGGCAGAGGAGCCGAGCGGAGCAGGCCAACAAATTCAATACACTCTGGAGACGCAAATCAGTTATAAGTATACACACAGCATCCCCATTTCTCCTTCTTCCCCGAAACTTTGTTGTTGAAAACATTTCACTTTTTTTTTTTTGGGCAACTTTTGTGCCGCCTTTCGACTTTACAATAAATTTCAGCAAATAAATCAAAATGTAACACAATCCATGTGGAATTTTTTGCCGAGTGCCAGGTGTGTGTGTGTGTGTGTGGTGGAATTGCTTTATATATATATATATATAGGTGGGTATTTTTTTTTTTTTTTGTGAAAAATGTTTGCCTTGGTTTTCAGTTGTGAAAAATGAAAATGTGAACGATGCGTTTAAATGGGCAACGAATGAATGTCTTGGCCTGTCCCTGTCCTTCTTCCTGTCCCTGTTCCTGTCCCAGCCTCGCCTCAGGATATGACGGTAATGGTGATGTGTTGAATAAAGTTGTTTGAAAATAAGCCTACCTTTTCTACTAATTGACTTTTTATAGAATTTAAAGCTACGCAATATTTATTTCCTCTTCCTGCTCATTTATAATTTAGTATAGAAACCAAAATTATGATTACGCATAAGCCATGTGTAACTTCTTAATGTTATTTACTCTGGTTGAAAAGTTAAGAAGTTGGCAACTTGGACTGCTGCTCATTACGCACGGCCCAGTTTGGCCCCAACTGTCAATCAACCATCTTTGTGGGCCATAAATACATATATATAAAAATAAATCAAGTTTTTTATCTTTTCTCAAGAAATTTGCGTGAGTAAAAAATCTTTAAGAAGAAATTTAAGCCGATGAAAATAAATTACAAATTTTTAGGGTATTTCGTTTTTTTTGTTAAATTATATTGAAAGAAAAAATTGATTTCCGTTTTTCTGAGCATCCCGAAAAACCAATAAAAAAAATGATTAAAAAAAAAATTGAGTTTTTCTTAGTTTTATTCAAATTTTGTAGTTTTAAAAATTATAAAAAATTTGGTAATCATTTTCTTAAAGCTGTGGCAAAATTTCAAGACAATCCATCAACTTTCTAATGAAAATATATTCACAAAAGTTCTTTGACTCATTTTAGTTAATATTTTCTGTATGTAATATTTTTTTTTGTTATTATTTTCCTTTTGCCGACATAATCATAAATTGCTTTATCGAAGGCAATTCAAGTCAACTCAATAAAAAAAAAAATCGCGCCCTCTCAACTAGTCAAGGAAAGTTTTTTTTTATATTTTTTTCACTACCTTTTTGACCTTTTATTCTCTCTTTCTCTCTTTATTTTTTTTATGTGTTTTTTATGCTAACTAAACTGGACTTTCTCTCACATAAAATGCCGCAAAATGTTGATTTTTATTTTATTAGATTTCTTTTTTTTCTTTGTGGTTTACTGTACATAATATACAACTAACCTGGGTGAATTTTTTCCTCATTTTTACTTGTGTATATGCAATATATTTTGAATAATTTATTTATTTTTCATTTTATTGAAGTTAATCATAAAATACAAAAAAAAAAGAAAAAGGCAAGCGAATTCAATTGAAACTCATTTTAAATGCCCGCCCATCGACCATTTTCAGCATGTGCAACACGTAACCGCTACGTGGTCGACAGCAAAGGTCCTTTGTGTCCTTGTTGTTGTTGTTGTTGTTGTTGCTGTTGTTTTGGCGTTAACTACGCTGACAATTTTGTGTTGCATACTTTTGAGGGCACAGCATGCCACATATTTTTTTTTCTTTTTCGTCGTATTTTTATCCTGTAATTTCATTGCTTGTTTTTTTTTGTGTGTGTGTGTGTATAAATTTCTATTTTCTGCACACGCTTCGAATGGGAAAAAATATTTAACGTTTTTAGAATGTTGTCGAGGAATTTCAGACGATTGTGCTGTTTCCATATAAATTTCAATTTCAATTTTAGCTAAATCAATTTCTAATTGAACATTTCAATTGATTTATCTCATTTTTTAATGTGCCTGTCACTACAATTATGAATATTGGATAATTGAATTTTAATCACATTTCCATTCTAATTTCTTTGTGGTTAAATAATAAAATTTAAAAACAATTTTACGTTGCTCAGAATTCTTTATATTTGTTCTTTAATAACTGAATTCTTTTTCTTTTACTACAGCTTAAAAGAAGTTAGAAAGCAATTAGCTTTTTTTCACAGAGCTATATTTTATAGCTAAACTGTACTTTTATAATTTATTGTTAACTTATTTATTTTGGAACTGTTATGAAATTTCTCTGACTAAATTTATCACTTAACAGTTTGTTTATGCCCTGTTAGTGGTCTGAAACATAAAACTCTATGCCATTGCAACAATAATAAGAATAATGAGCCTCAATTGCATGGCACACACACACTGAAATACTCACACATTATTTTCATATTAGTTTACAAAAGCACATTATAGACGAGGGATCCAAATGGGCAGGGCAGGAGCAACCACAAGAAAACCCTTTGGAATGTGAGCAAATATGTGTAAACTGTTACATTGATGTAAATATTTGTTTTTGATGCGGTTATCGGCTATGGAAATTTGCCAAGTAAAATGCAATTGAGAAATCAATTTTGTAAAATTACTTGAAATAACAAGAAAATGAGCAAATATATATATAATATATATAATTTTAATTGGCTATAAAATGAAAATCTTTAGTTAAATCTTTAGTTTTGTTTTCTGGTATAGAAAAACTATATATATATTGGTTTATCCATTCAATAACTAATCCCATTGAATGGTTAGTTAAATAAAATGTTATGTAGTCCCCATGCATAACTCAATAACTAATGACACTAATAACTAACTAAGCACTGGGGATTCATTCTGGAGTCCAGAGTCGAATGTGTTCAATGTCCGGTTGACCAGTTGGACGCATTTTGGGTAAATCAAGCGTAAACTGTCAGATAAACCAATAAACAAAACAATTAATTTGCAAAAGATTCCAGGCCAGGCCGGGCCGGGCCAGGCCAAAGGACGACGAGGCACATGTGCCTTGTGGCTTTTGAATGTCACAGCGACTTTGCCTCTTTTTCTGGTAGTTTGTTTGGTAGTTAATAGAATGCAAAAGTAGAAAGGAAGCCAGAGAGTCTTTCTATTATTTTTGTTTGTTGGTCCCGAGCCTGTACCTTTTTTTTTTTTTTTTATTTGGGTCGGCCGGGTCCTGATGTCGGGTTGGCTGTTATGCCTTTTTAATGATTATTTTATACACACGACTTGCGTTACACACAGAATTTATGATGATTGTGGGCAATGTGGGCAGTTTGGGTAAGTTTTTAGGGGTCACCGGCTCTGAACTCAACCCAAAAAGAGAGAACAAGAGAGAGCGGTAATCTTATGGGAGTTGTCCAAATATTTCTTGTATTTGGAGACAGAAAAGTGTGCAACAGATTTAAATAAAAGAAAATTTAACCTATTGATTTATTTATTTATTTATTTTTAAAGAACAAAGAGCATAAAGGTAAGTCATTTTAACATTTACACACACGCAACAATTGCCAACAATTGCCAGCAAACTCTCTGGGCCATTATATTTCCTATTTCAGTGATTTCAGCCATTTGAATTGCCCATGTAACAAGCCAGCAATTACGATAGAAATCTAGAAAATGTGCAAAATCGAGCACAAAAATTTGCGACTATAACGGCAACAAATTTGCATGTAAATTTGCTGGATAAAATTTCGTTGTCGTCACAAGGACACGGCCCTGTGAGAAGGGGAAAATGGCATTGAGTAAATTTGGCGGCTGCTCTTTACAACAAATAAAGTGCAAAGAGTTCAGTTCAAAAAGCTGCTTGCCAGTCGATGTATATCAACCAACAAATTATCTCAATTTAGCATAATATTTACTGAACTGAACTGAACTGAACTGCATTGAACTGCATGGAGAAGGACGCGAATATATTCAATTCAATTTCAAGACGTCTTCTCTATCTGCACACATACAAGTAGAAAATGCCAGGCATTTCATTTACCTTGTCGCCCACAAAATACGTGGAAAAATATATATGGAAATTTCCACGAAGGTTTGTCAAAGAGTTTTCCAATATCAATCATAAATTTAAGCCAGGCTTAGGAACTAGATCATGAGTGTACGAGCAAATCAAGATTATGGGAACTAGTTGTGAACCAGCACCAAAGCGAATAAGCAGAGGAGGCAATTGTGAGAAAAGATTTAGGAATTTTCAAGTCTACTCTCTTTCTCTTTCTCTCTGGCAGACAGTTGCACATTATTCTCACTGGCAAAGCCATGAAATCAGTCAAACTAATGGTGCTTGATTTTGTCTATCCAACGTTGAAATATCCCAGAAAAATTGCCAACTGCCTGGATGAGCAGCAACAAGAAAAATGAAAGAAGGCGAAAAAAAAAAAACATGTTCATTTCACTGACATTGAAAAACGTCAAATGGAATTTCTTTATTGAATATGGAATCAGGTGACCTATAATTTAGTAATTTTAATACAGGAAAGAAGAAAAAAAAAATTAAACAGGAAATTGTAACAAATTGCCAAAAAAAATGAAGTCTTTATTTTTTGTCTTGTAAAAAAAAAAAATTTAATTTCAGCCTTGTTAATCCTTTTCCTTTAGCTTGAATAATCTGTGTGAATTTTTTTTTTTCAATTTTCTAACGGAAATTCAGGCAGCAAAGCCCATTCAATCAAATGGCTTAACTTTATTGTAGATTCTAACACGACCAAAAAGGATGTCAACTGACTAAATCTCTTTTTATCCTCCCTTCTCTCTCTCTCTTTCTCTCTGTGTGTGTGTGTGTATGTATAGAGTATTAAATTTATATACCAATAAATCTCAAAGAGCAAAAAGGCAAACGCCAAACGCCAAATACCCAGAAGGTAAGTCATTGGCTTTAGTTTAGTTTTGCAACGTCTTAGGTAAAACTTATTAGCCATCTCATATAAGGCTATTAAACATGTCCACGAGAGACTCACACACACACATACACACACACACATGCATACATTTATCTATAGGAATGGCCATAAATCAACGCCTCCAGCGAGGTCGACTATAAAATGAACGCAGCTGTTCGGAATAAAAGAAGAGTAAAGAAAACGAATACCAAATCAATTGGAAAATTAGAACAAAATGTGTGCAATTGAATTTTTCTGTAAACTACTTTTATTAAGACAGCTCAAATAAATTTCATAAAGTAATTAAATGAAAATAAAATAAATAGATTTATAACTTTGTTGCTTGTTGTTGCTGTTGTTGTCCTTTTGCTGCCGCTTATCATTAATAAAGTGAAACTTGGTAAAAGTCGAAAGTTTTTGGAATATGTGCAAGTTTATTTGTTTGTTAACAAATAGCCAAAACGCACAAGGCAACAAAATTTCAATTAATCAAAGCAGATAAAAATCTGTCGGACCCAAAATGCCCTCAAGTTTCAAAAAAAAAAAAAAAACAGAAAACAAAAATTGATGTCAGGTCAAAACAAAAAAAAAACACACACACATTCACTTTCACCTAATGACACCACTTTGTGTGTGTTTGTGTGTGTGTGTGTGTGTCAACTGTCATTTAAGGTTGTTCATCTTTGCCAAAGCATTTAACACAGAAAGCATTTTCAGAAAGCCTTTTCCTCCTTTGAAACCAAGAATTTAATGAATCAGTTGATTATTTATCGTATATAGAAAATATCCATTTAAATTTAAGCTCATTTTAAGATTTGGATTTGAAAAAAAAAAAAAAAATGCAATCAATTCGAATTTAAGCCCACAATAATGAAAAGAATTGACCTGATAACAAGGACATAAGATTACATAATACAAATACTAGTAATACAAATTTAGCATCAATCCAAATAAACAGTGGGACAATTAGGAATATTTTACTTGATTTTTTTATTAGACTTTAATTTAGATTAAAAACTCGAGGTCCTGAGAAGTTTATACATTTTCTAAAAACCATTTATATTTTAGGAATATTTGACTTTGTTAAATTTTAGTATTGACTCTTTAGATCAATTAATGCTTTATCTTTGTCTTTATGGGGCTCTTTAAAACTCGGGATCCCGAGAAGTTTCTTTATTTTGGGTTGCCCGTTTTTAATGTTGTTTGAGTAAGTTTTCGGGATCCTGAGTTATTTTGTTGGAACCAGCCACATATCATAGAAATGAAGGCCACAACTTGGTTGTTTCTTAAAGAATCAACTTGAAATTTGGTTCCCAAACGCTTTTAATACTTTTCTATCATTGCTGCAAAAATCAATGGTATCAATTGGCTCTATGTAGTTGTATGTTTTAATTGTGCCCACTGTGCATCATCATCATCATTCTCATTATCAGGAGAGCCAGTTGACTGAGTGAACCTTTTGCCTTGGCAGGGCAACAAGTGAAAATCCATTTGTTAGAGGAAATCGTGCAAAAAGCTTAAATACAAAGCTTAAATATAAGTAGCGAGAAGCAGCAAACACACACAGGAAGGTTGACCTCCCACACACACACATACACACACACACATATGCATATGTTGTGCGGCTTGGTTGACTGCTGCCTGGCAAACTAAATGAAGCTGCCTTTCGTATGCCGTACTTTTTTACCTTTTAACGTGTTTCTTTTTTCCCTT
>JAWNPY010000088.1:20013-79408 GCA_035078625.1 Scaptodrosophila scaptomyzoidea
GCTGCCTGGCAAACTAAATGAAGCTGCCTTTCGTATGCCGTACTTTTTTACCTTTTAACGTGTTTCTTTTTTCCCTTGTTTTTTTTTTTCTTCTTTTTTTTTGTATACGGCAAACAGCGCATAAAATGAGCAGAGTCCATGTTGGTGTGTGTGTGTGTGTGTGTGTGCGTTTTCCGTTCGTTTCCCTTGGGTAAATTTTTGTATTTAAAATATATGACCAAGAAATTTTCAAACATTATTTTTTAATTTTATTTATTTTTGTTGTTGCTGCTGCTGTTGCTGCTTTTGTTTCTGCTTTTCTTGAGCAATTTGCAAGCAAAACCGAGAAAATGATGATAAAAAAATAAAAAAAGGGTAGCCAAAGGCAAATGGCTGGCTTGGTTGGTTGGTTGGCACTTCAATTTATGTTTTGCACCCCACCAGACAAGGCGCTTAAACGCTTAAGCATACAGTTCTTTAAGTGCCCAGGGATAAGGTCGGATGAGGATGGATTAAAAACGCATGAAAGCTACCAGAAACTGATTGCTGCATTGAAATGACGGCACAAAGGTTTAGTCTGAAAGTTTCCCACATTAAATTCCCGGCATTTTAAGCATACTTGAAATATTTCAAGTAGAGCTTATTTATTTTTTTTGTTCAACAACTTTTTTCCTTTAATTAAAAACAATAAAAAAAGCAACAACTTTGATTTAAGCTTACTCATTTTGATTTCAATGATGTTTTTTGGGTTTTTATTATAGATAAAAATTTATTTAATCAGCAACGTGACTTTTAATAGTATAAATAACTAGTTAGTTGGACTCTTTAGAAAACTACAGTAACTAGTTAATAAATATATGTTTTTTCACTTATAAATATCAAAGCTATTTTGGTCTGTCTGTGTTGTCAATCTGATATAGCTGGAACTAATTTTAAGTAAATCGAAATCGGAGACAGAGACGAATTAGGAATGCTCTGTAAATTCTTTAATAAAAATTCTTAATTCCAGTTTGGAAAAAAGCTTTCTTCTTTAATTTGATTCTTTCTTGATTTGGGAAATTATTGTATAAATATAATTTCAAGTTTACCTGCGGCTTCATTTTTTGTTTGGGGCAAATAATTGTGTTTTTTAGACTTTGCTCGTCGACAAATTGCCATATAATTGTTTTCGTTTTATAAAGAACAAAAAAATCCAAGAACTTTTCTCCCTCTTTAAAATAAAAGCTTGTTCTCTCTTATATTTTTTTTGGCAAAGCTTCTGATAAACATTAAACGTGTTGTTCCCATATATTTTGGCCTATAAAGACCGGTGAGATCGGGTTAATTGTTATAGTAGAACAATCAACATGGCCGGGAACAGTAGCCGGATACTACTTTCATTTGTAGTTCTCGTATTGCTCACCCAGTTCAGTTTACAGGTAGTTAAGGGCTATCAAGTACGCGGTATACTTTGTAGTTCTTTTTTTTATTAGTTCTTATTAATAATAATGGACTAGCTCAAGTGATAAGCAAACCTAATCGTTAATTACCTTAAATTGTATTTAATTGCTTTGTGAAATTTGATTTGCAGGCCGTTACTGGTAGGGCAACTGATGACTATTATACAGCTGGTGTGACTGAATTTCGTTATGATCAAACTACAGAAGAGAATTTGGCTGGATATCTTGAAATAATTCATTCAAATAATGCCAGCGAAACGGATATTCTGGTATTTCCAGAAGCCACATTAAATAATGTGACCGCGGCGACTTTTGTACCAGAACCTGAGGCACAAATTATTCCCTGCCTTGAGGATCCCCAGGCCAGTTACTATCATCAGCTAATGGTGCAGTTATCCTGTGCCGCACGCAATGTGAGCAAATATATTGTGATCAATGTGAGCGAAAAGAAATTGTGCTCGGAGGAAATTGATGATCCTCGACCCTGTGCCTCGAACAATCTCAATGTTTATAATACCAATGTAGTCTTTGATCGCAGTGGAGCGGTTATTTCACGCTACCGCAAGGTTCATATGTATGGAGAGCCCCGAAATAATACTTATCTGCCCGAGCGGAAGTATTTCGAGACAGATTTCGGTGTGAAAATCGGTCATATTATCTGCTTTGACATCTTGTTCAATACGCCGGCTCAAGATCTGATTGCGGAGGGTGTACGTGATTTTGTCTTTCCCACCATGTGGTTCTCTCAATTGCCTTTCCTAACTGGTGAGTGAGAGTGGCCAGAAGAGAGACATGTGCTCATTTGGGTTACCCTGTAACTGTCTCCTTTTAGCCGTGCAATTTCAACAGGGCTGGGCCTATGCCAATGATGTCAATCTGCTAGCTTCTGGTGCCAGTTACCCGGCAGTTGGTTCCACTGGCACGGGCATCTATCGGGGACGACAAGGTACTCTGGTAAGTGTCTTTGCTGTAGGATCCGGTGAACGTCGTCTCTATGTGGCCCAAGTTCCCAAAACAAAGTCGGCCGTGGTCAATTATCAACCGGCTACGGCCACTAAAATTCACATCAACACCACAGACATCTGGCTGAAACGAGATAGTCTGGAACACTATGAGACTCTGCCCATTGAATTGAGTGGTTCAGATCATTTGGTCCAGGAATTGTGCTATGGCGAATTCTGCTGCAATTTCGACCTGGCCTGGCGTTCTCTGAGTGGTCAAGTGGAAAATAGCAACTATTATAATTATCGCCTGGCCGTTTACGATGGCTTCCGCAAAGAGGTCAATGTAGATGATAATTATCTACGCAATTGTGAAATATTATCCTGCCACGGTCCAACTTTAGATGAGTGTGGTCGGCTCTTTGATGGTCAAATTGAGCAGCAGCCCAAATTTAGCTTTACTCGGCTAATAGTCGAGGCCAAATATCCCAAGTCGAAGGAATATCTCTTAATACCCAACAGTGTGAGAGATGATCTATTGCCCCTGGAGCCAGCACAATTTGAGTGGACAGAAACTGAAGATGGGTGAGTCAGTGGCGAGAAATATTTATTAATAATTCAAATTAATTAAAAATTAAATATTTTTCTAGCCACTATAAGAAAGTTCGTTATGCTTTGGCCGAGTCATTGGAGGTGGATAATCTTCTAACCTTTGGCATTTATGGCAATTACTTTGATAATATCTGCACCTATGACAGTCAAGCTGATCTGGAAAAAGCCAAAGAATGCGGTTTTAATGAGGAACCAAAAGATGATGGAGCTGCCTCTTTAAGTTTACAAATGAGCGGAATTTTATTCATTTTGATATCCGTCAGTTTGAATTTCTGATAGAATTAATAAACTTATTTATGAAATTGAAAGCAGAGAAAATTCTTGGTATTTTTCTTGAGATTAAAAAAGCTTAAAAAATTTCTTAAAGAATCTGGAATAAAGGTGTTTTTGGGTTTCATTTTTCGAATGAGAGAAAAATGAAATTAAAAAATAAATATTTATGAAATTAAAACTGAAAAAATTCTTTTTCTTGCGATTCTTTCAGAAAAATTAAAATTTAAAGTTTGAAAAAATTCCCAATAATTTATAAATCAAAAATCAATTGGGCAAAAATAAAAACAAAACAGAAAAAATTAATTATAAATCAACTTTCTTTTCCAAATTTTATTTAATACATTTTCTGGCCATCCTAAGAGTATGCTTTAAAATTTAAATTATAGTTTATAATTAATGGGAATGATTAAGCAAAAAAATAGCGAGACAGAGAGAGAAAAAGAGAATTATAGATAAGCCAATTATGGTTAGTGCATCTTAAGCAGTATTCGATTAGTTTAGCGATAAGATAGACGTCTCTCTGAGCAGTTAATCGCCAGTTAGATTGACGCTGTGAAAGTGATGAGACGACGACTTTTTATTTGCTTGTGGTTTATTTATGGGCTGTGCTGGGCAGCGGACAAATCGAATGATTTTTATACGGCCGGGGTGGTGGAGTTTAGACCTCGTATTGATGGCAGTTCGGAAACATTGCTTCAAGATCATTTAAATGGCTATTTAGAGATAATAACTGGAGCCGAGGCCCAAGACACGGACATATTAATATTTCCAGAAGCCACGCTCAACAATTATTTTCAATTGACAATTGTTCCGGAACCCAGCAATGAAACTCTTTGCACTTCCAATGCTGAGGCTCAAGTGGAACCATTTCTGCAGCAATTGGCCTGTGCGGCACAAGCAGCAGCCAAATATTTGGTCATCAATGTCAAGGAAAAGTATTTATGTGCACCAGGAGATGTCTGCTCGGATAGGGGATATCAAATATATAACACTAATTTGGTTTTAGATCGTAGAGGTCGAATAATTTCACGGTATCGGAAATGGAATTTGTATTTGGAGTCATTGACCAATCGCACAGATCAACCGGAATATGGCATATTTGAGACAGATTTTGGAGTGACTTTTGGCCATTTCGTGTGCTTTGATATGCTCTTTTATAGGCCAGCCCAGGAGCTGATTGAGCGCTTCGGCATACGCAATATAATTGTGACTAAAATGTTTAACTCGGAGCTGCCATTTTTAACGGGTGAGTGGGAAATATATCAGAGTCAATATATATTTGATAAGCCTACATGTATTCCCAATTAATAGCCTCCCAACTGCAGCAGGGCTGGGCCTGGGGCAACAATGTGAATCTGCTGGCTGCTGGGGCAAGTTTTCCCCAGAGTGGCTTCACCGGCAGCGGCATCTATGCCGGACAACAGGGCGCCCTGGTGCGCCGCATGGTAGGCGACCGTAAGCTGGGCAAACGGGAGCTGCTAGTGGCCCGTGTGCCTCATTCTCCGGGTCAAACGGCGCCTGTGGATGCCAATTTTTCCGGGCCAGCCCAACGGAGTCTGCTTTTATTGCAAGAGCCAAAAATCACCGAATTCGCCAGTGAGCTAATCGAGCATAAAAATGTCAGTCACACGAGTCATTTGTGTCACGGTGATCTCTGCTGTGACTTTGAGTATACCACGGAAGTTCTTGGCAGCCCTCTAAAACCATTTTATCATTATCGTCTGGGCGTCTTTGTGGGTCAGCGCACCTATGAGGAGGCCCAATTTAATTTAATACGTTTATGTGGCATTTTCTCCTGTCTCAATGAATCCCTCACCAGTTGCGGACAATTATTTGATTCTGAGGCTAACAATTCTCTGGAATTTCTCAATTTGCGTATAAGCGGAGAATTTCCACGGCGAGAACAAAGTCTTTTAATGCCCAGTTCCCTGGGTGAGGCTCTGTATGCCTTGCAGCCTCAGGAAATGTCCTGGCAGCGTCAGGACTTGGAGAATTCGAAACGTAGCTTTGTGGAAATAAAACTACTTAGGCCTCATTCGAATCTTTTAACTTTTGGCATTTATGGCAATTATTTTGATGAGAAAGCTGATAATTCCACAAGCAAATTGGTTTTAAATGGAATTAGTTTGATTTTGCTGGGATTAATGATGGTTTTTGGTTACGGGTTCTCTTTTTCCTTAGATTCCATTGAAATTTGAAATCTACCTTAATAAACTCAACAAAAAAAAATCAAGGAAATGTACCAAAAATTAGTTGTAATTTTTTTTTGCTTTTCTTTCCCTTTCCGTATTCCATTCTTGTCTTGAACTAAATTGCCTTGTCGTCGTTAAGCTGGTAAATTTTAATTAAGTGGGGAAATCACACACACACACACACACATGCATGGAAAGATAATTGAAATCACCGCATGTTCTTGGAACTGTCTATTCTGTTTTTAGGCGGGGGGTTAGGGGGAGACGAACAGGGACATAAGACATAAGAGAAAGGCAAATCATGTGGTAATTTTTTTTTTTTTTTGGGTGGGCTCTCTTAATTCGATACACGTTGCAACAACAGCAACCAAAAATGGTGTCAAGTTCATGCCATTAAGGTGTGATTAACAAAAATTAGTTGCTGCTTAACGAGAGGCACACACACTTACACACACACACTGAACATTTGCCATTACCATCACCATCATCATTGAGTCGAAAGCAACAGTCTGCCAAAGTGAGGTAATGCCGACTGGAAAGTGGACTACTGACACAAACCCAAACCAATTCCTACATATTACCCCTCCCACTCACACGCACACACACAGTAGCAGGTGTAACAAATGCAACACGCTGATGACGCCGACTGCGCTGCCAAGTTGGTCGTGCAGAAAGTTTCATTCATTTCAACTGTTGCTCCCCACTTGTTAGCACATGAGACTGGAAATGTTGGCGGCACTGGCACTCGAACAACGAACATTTACGAACTGTAGCCGAAGTGCGTGTGAAAGGCAATTGCCTTCGACTTTCCAATTTGGAGACTTTTACGCACACTCTGGCACCTGGCAGAATGGAGTAAAGGTGGAGACTGAATGTGTGTGTAGACTGCGTTATATTTACGTTAAATTATTCAAAAAATTTGTTTTATATGACGACGGTGGTCTGGCAATGGTTGAGGTCGAGTGCGCTTTTGCCAGTCTCTGTATGTATATTTATTTATATTTTTTTTATGCCCCTTGGTAGTCCCTTTAGTCAGTCAGTCAGTGAGTGCAATTAAAAGCGCAGTAATGCGCGTCCAAACAAGGCAACCAACCAGTCAGTCAGTGGGCCAGTGAGCCAGTGGGCCAGCCAACTAAACTAGTGAGCTTTTTGTCTGGCCTACGTCGGCGTTGGCTTCGGCAGCGTTGCTGCTGCTACTGCGTGAACCGACGACGACGAAGCTGGCGCTTATTTGCCGCCGTGGTTCTTGCCTTCTGCCTTGCCTGACTGACTGACTGGCTGGCTGGCTGGCTGCGGAAAGTTTCGTGTGTGGTTTCATCCAGTAGGCGTTCAGCCTCCGAGCGGATAACATTTCGTTGTTGTAGTTCTCTCTCGATATATATGAATATATATACTTGTATATAACATAAAATATATATTGTTGTATATTGAGCCCAACGGTATCGAAAGTTTTCTTTTTCGTGTAAAAAATATAATCATATTAATATTAATTTTTTTTACAAAATATTTTACAAAAAAAAAAAAAACTTAAAAAATTGTAACTTGTTTTATTATGTTTATAATTTTTTCTAGTTGTTGTTTTTTTGAGTTTAAAAAAATTTCTGTGACTTCCTTAATTTTTATTTGATTTCATTCTGTTTTTTGAATGCCTAACGGTTTTATTTTAGCAGCGCCGTCGGTTTTTTCAAACGTTTTCTTTTTTTCAAGTGTTTTTTTTTAATATTTTATTATTTATTATTTTTTTTAGAGTGCGTGAGAAAAATTATCAACGTTCGGAAATTAATAAATTTAAAGAAAAAAAAAAGAAGAATTTTGTTTGTTGTTTTTGTTTGGTGGTGCAAGGAAATTTATGTGAAACAAAAAAAAAAAAACAAAAAAAAAACCAATAAAACCAAAAAACACAAAAGAATTGAAAACAGGTAGGCCAAATTTATATACAATTATTCATAATAAATGAAACTACCTGTCGTATACTTAATAAATAGAAAATTGTGTGTGTGTGTGTGTGTGTATTGAATTAAGTCAAATCAAAGACAAATTCATTAAACATTGCAATTCAAAAGAAAAACTAATTAGTTTTTCACTCAATGCAAAATTAAGCAATTCATAAAAAGTCATTAAAATCATCAAATCATCAAAATTTGCTGAAATTAATGAATAAATGGGCATTTTTGTATTCATTTTACTTCTTTCAATTTCAATGCCAATTCAATGGAATTTTTACTCTATTTTTGAAAAATGTGGGCAGGAAAATGTTTTCTTGTCTTTTTTGGGGGCTCATCAATTTTTCATTAAAGATAATTAAGCATTTAACACCTTGTCAAAATCATCAATTTCTATTTATTAATTTTGGAATATTTGAAATTCATTTAATTTCTTTTTATTGGCCAAACGGCATTAATTCTCAAGTATTTACCGAAACGAAAAACAAAAATTATATATATATATATATAAATTCTCTTCTTCTTCTTGTTGTTTCACTTTTGGACTAAATAAATTCGGCCAAATTTATATAGTCGGGGAATTCATATATGGAAATTGTATACAATATAATCGGAAGTGTGTGTGTTCTGTTCTGTTTAATTTAGTTTAGTTTAGCATGAACACTGAAGGCAACCAAAAAAAAAAAAATCTGCCCGATTATAGCCGACTACCTAAATGTATTTACCCATTATATTTTTCCATATATTCTTGTACATATATATTTGTTTTTTTTTTTTTTTTTTGTTTGCTAATAAATTGATTATCAGGCCTATTTGATCCGCTCATTGAGCACATTGCCCTGTCAGAGCATATTTACATATTCAATTATGTGGTTGATTGTTTTCTTTTTTCTTCTTCATTTTCAAATGATTTTTTTTAATTTTGAAATATCAACAATCAAATGAAAGGTATATGAGTAATGAGATAATGTTTATGTGTGTGTGTCTGTGTGTTTTAAATATGGCAAATAAAACAAGAAATTCGACAAGTGAAAAATTCCAAAATCACCAATCATGAACAAATTCT
The DNA here is from genome assembly GCA_035078625.1 of Scaptodrosophila scaptomyzoidea. Taxonomy (NCBI): domain Eukaryota; kingdom Metazoa; phylum Arthropoda; class Insecta; order Diptera; family Drosophilidae; genus Scaptodrosophila; species Scaptodrosophila scaptomyzoidea. Next base: position 28,459 of record JAWNPY010000088.1, read on the forward strand.
TTAAAATAAAATTCAAACATGGCATATTCGAGCTTGCCAAAAAAAACACACTTGAACGAGAGATAAATGATGCATGAATTGGTCTGCAATTTTATTTTGGTTGATTTAAAGACTAGAAACATATTTCAATTTTTCTTTTTCTACAATTTTTAGGTTTAAATAACCTAGGCCATTTACAAAGATTTCAGTTTGAAAACTTCATAGATTTGTCTAGATTTTAAATGGTTTCAAAAATATTTCCATTTTTATAAAGATTTCCGGATGAAAACTTCTTGGATTTGTTTTAATTTAAATGGCTTCGAAAACTCAAAGATATTCCCAGCTTAAAAACTTCTTGGATGTATCTAGATTAAAATGGTTTCAAAAACTCAAATACATTTCCATTATGATAAAGATTTCAGCCTGAAAACTTCTTGGATTTTTCTAGATTTTGAATGGTTTCAAGAACTTCAAGATATTTCCTTTTATTTATGAAATTTTATAAGGATTTCGGTTTAAAATCGTCTTAGATCTATTTAAATTTCAAATGGTTTTGAAAATTCAAAGATATTCCCAGCTTAAAAACTTCTTGGATCTATTTTCTTGGATTGATTTCAAATGGTTTTAAAAATTCAAACATATTTCAATTTTTATAAAGATTCCCCACTGTAAACATTTTGGATCTGTCTTAATTTAAATGGTTTCGAAAATTCAAAGATATATTTAAGATTTCCGACAGAAAACTTCTTAGATCTGTCTAGATTTTAAACGGTTTATGAAATTTTATAAAGATTTCGGCCTGAAAACTTCTTGGATCTGTTTAAATTTAAATGGTTTTAAAAACTCAAAGACATTTCCGTTATTATAAAGTTTCTAGCCTGAAAATTCGTAGATCTATTTAAATTTCAAATGGTATCAAAAATATTTCCATATATTTTACACTTTCTTGAGACTGGTCAAGTTAAACGTCTTTGAGCTTTGGTATAAATGATTTAATAATTTTTGCCAACAATAGAAAAATAAAAGTTAGAACTTTCCAACACTGGTCAAGTTTTAAGCTGCTTAGAATTATTGAAAAAAAACCATTTCCCTTGAAACTTTTCTTTCATTGGAACTATAAAAAAAAAACAAAATTCATAGGAATTTTTAGTAAAATTTTACAATTAGTTTTCCTAAGTTCAAAATTCTACCTACATAAACAAAAAATACAAAGTGTCCAAAAATTGTATAGCAAAATGTCTAAATTTGAATAAAAAAAAAAAAAAAAAAACAAAAAAGAAAACAAATAAAATAATAATGCATACAATTTTAAACATATGTTTAAAAGTAAGTTTAGCAGCTATTACTAGCTATAAATACATATACACATATATATGGATATATATTGATTTGATCGGCAGATATAGATAATTGTATATACACTGCTAAGAGGGGCGGTGGCGGGGGAGGGGACATGTAAACACAGCGCCAAAGGTAACAAATGGCTTTTCAAATAAATTAGCGGCCACGACTGTAAACAGATGCGAAAACAAGAGAAAAAAAAATATACATACACATAAACAAACATATGTGTGCATTAAGAAGAAGAAGACAACAAAAAAAAAAGGCGGCCTGTCTCTCTGCCTCTCTCTGGCTGGAAAATTGTGGGCATGGTCAAAGCTCAAGGACGCCGGCCACGCTTGTGTTGCATTTTAATTAACGGCGATTGCATTTTTATATGCCTTCTATTTATGTGTGTGTGTATGTGTGTGTAAACTAATCGCTGGAAAAGCACAGACAATTCACAGCAGTTTTTCTTGTTGTTGTAGTTTATATATGATTTTTTATTGTTGTTGCTCGGATTTGGATTTTTGGGGTTTCGCATGTGGTGCCCCACATTAATTATACAATTAGAAAATAAATAGGTTGATTTTGGTATTTGACATTTTCACCCTCAAAATCATTCATGCAATTTCTTTTCTCTCTTTCTTCTTCTTCTTCATCTTCTTTGTGTGGTTTTTGATATGCAAAAATTTGCAGTGTTTACCTTGAAATGTGCCAAGTCATTCGGCATTCGTCAGTGGGAAAAGACGATGATGACAATGTCCTGGGAGACTGACAAAGCAGCCACTTAATTATGCCGCTTGGAGCGCCATATTGACAATTTAACTTGTTTTTTTTTTTATAATTTTTGCTGGCTTAGAGAAATCACCAAAACCGCATTTAATAAATAATTTAAATGTTTATAATAATTAAATTCTGCGACTGTAAAAATATCACCGAAATACAACAAAAATCTTCCTTATTTTCGGTCAATTTTTAATAAAAAAAACACCTGCATTCGATACAGAATTAAATATACTTTCAATATTTCAAGTCCTATTAATTTGGTTGTCCCAGTTTTGCCCATAAAGACGAAGATTTTTATTAATGATTCATCAAGAAATTACATTTAAATTGGCAATTAATTTCACTAGTTTACAAATTTAAACTTTTTTTATATACCAGGCGTGAAACTATTTTTTTTCGTATTCTACTATCTTCACCTAACAATACCTCATATTCACTTTTATCCCATCACGTCGAGATTTTTCAGCGTATTTCATTGAAGATTTTGAGCTCCATACAAAATATGTTTTTTACATTAAATGCGACGCATAGACCAAGAATATACTCGGGAGTAAAACCATAATTTCTTATAGATTTCGGGGTGGAGAACTCAAGAAAAATGTGACCCAATTTTTACCACCTACAATTTGGCCTCAAGAATTTTTTTAAAAACTTTTGTATGGAAGAAATATAACATATTTTGAAAAATTCTACCTTCTAAATAGAGGGTAGTAAAAATTGGTTTAGGTTTGTTATGGACTTTTTAACTTGTATGTTTTCCAATTCTTTGGATTTTTTATTTTTTAACAGCTTCTTGGTTATTTTTAAATATATTTTTTGGCTTTTTACCATAATTTATATTATGGATCTTTCTTCATTATTTTTGCTTTGCCATTTGAATTATTTTTATGCTTTTATTTAATTTATTTTAGGGATCAGTTTTCGTTATGTTTTCTTTGCCATTTTACTATTTAATTTAGTTGCATTTATTTAAAGGATTTTTTCTTAAAACAACATTATTATTTTTGCTTTCCTATTTAAGTTGAATTTCTTCATTTGAATTATTTTTATGCTTTTATTTAATTTATTTTAGGGATCATTTTTTGTTATTTTTTCTTTAATTTAGTTCCATTTATTTAGGGGATTTTTTCTTAAAACAACATTGAAATTCTTCATTATTTTGTTTTTTTTTTTATTTCTTATTCATTTTATTCTTCAATTGAATTTATTTTCCCTAATAAATGATATTCTTTTGAATTTTCTTTTTATTATTTATAATTTAATTGGTTTCCTAATCTATTCACTCAATAGTTGATCTTTAAATTATCATTTTTAATATTTCTTATGTTGTTTCATCATTTTTTATTTCTTTTGTGTTGTGTGTGTGTGTGTGTATTCTCTTTTCTTATCTCTCTGTTTGTGCCATCATCAACATCATCATCATCATCATTTTTTTTTGGGGAAAACTTGTTACTTTTGTTCAGGCATGCATAGCCCAAGTGGCCTTGTTATTTTGAGTCACTTCCTGTGACATAATGTCAAAGCAAATTCAATATGGCTGCGCATTTCCGTTTGTTGTTAAATGATGATGAAACCGAAACCATTAGACGAAGAGTTCTATGCGTGTTTCTGGCCTGGTTGGTTGGTTGGTTGGTTGGCTGGCAGGCAATTTAGCCTCGCTTCTGGTCATTTTAACTCAAATTACTGGGGAACTAAAAAAGCCAGCAGCATCCCCAGGATCCTTTTCTTTCTCTTTCTACCTTTTTGCACCTTTATTTCTCGCATGCAATTACATTTCATGTTTATTTGTGGCAGTTGCTTAACTGAGCAGCAACATGGAAATGGAAAACATGGAAAACAGTTGAGCTTGTTGTTGTTGCTGTTAACCGCGAATACATTTTAATTAGCAGCTAAAATATTCAAACTGAAAATTGCCCCGTTGCCTTTAGGGGCCCAAAAAAAAACTCTCTCTCCACCTGTGAGTGTTTCTGTTTGTTTTCTGTCCGTGTGTGTGTGTGTGTGTGTACTTTGAAAGTTTGGCCCAAGAGCAGGACGCGAAAAATATATATAAACATGGCTATGAATTTTTCAAGCACTTCCCCTGCCCAAAGAATTTGGTGAAAAAGTTTTGCGTCAAGGAAGCAAGCATTATGATTTTAAAGCTGTCTTTTAGGTCTGCTCTTCAAATGTTATCGATAAACGATTGATCAAAATTTAATTAATTACACACACACACGCTGTTTTTTTTTATGCCATATCAGCCAATATTATTATTTATTCTTATCGTAATGCAATAAATAAATGACAACATGTAACAACAAAAAGTGACAATGATAATACGGCAGATGGGCGCATAAAATGTGATTAATTATACAAATGTAAAAGATATAAGATAAACAGAGGGAAAGGCAAACAAAATTAAAACGAAATTACACTGTAAAGTAAAATTATGTTCAACTCGTTTCAATTCCAATGTAGGCTTAAGCTTCATGGTCATATTTTGACAACTGTTGCCACACACACACAAAAAAGGAAATCCACAAAAAAAGTTTTCAACGCACCCACTTGCGGTTTTTCCTTGTGGTTTTTCCTTGTTGGCTAAAACTTTTCTCTCTGTGCTCACTTATTTAACTTGGTTATATATATTTTTTTTCTGTTTTTTTCTGTTTTTTCTGTTTGTTATTTCAACCGCAAATGTGGCTATCTATGGCACATTCCATGTCTCAATGTGAGAGAGCAGATGCCTTTTATTATTTGCCTTTGCCTTTGCCTGGCCCAAGGATTTGCTGACCACTCACAGATAAAATGCCTTCAATTTGAGTGCAGTTCACAAAAAAAATATCACTGCCTGCTTTGAGGCGCCACATGCTGACAAAAACGAAATTAGCAGCATAAACTTTGAAGGCAGAAAAGAAATATGCTCACAAAGGAATTTGTAACAAATTTTCATTCTTTGGGGATTATTCCTTTTAAGACAACTGTTGCCAATTCACCCCCCATTCCACCTACACATTCCTTCGACTTCAAACAATTGAATTTTTGCCCTGGCTAAGAAAATGAAATCATCATTCCATTTTTCTCTCTCTTTCTCTCTCTCTCTCTCTTTTACAATTGCAGTTTTCAATTTTTATTTACACTTGAAAGTAAAAATAAAAATAAAAAAAAACAAAAACAAAATACATTTTTAGTTTTAGTTGTTTATTACATGCGAATATTGAGTGTTTTGTTTACACATTCGAATGCAAACACTCAAAATGGATGAATTGAATGTACCCATGGCACGACACGACACGACACCGAAACCGACACGGAACATATAGAATATATATACACCCATACATATAGATTCTGATATGACGCCAGTTATTGACGACTGGTTACAGAATGGAAAATAAATATAAAACTAAAACTCTGCGAATCGAACATGTGGGACAGCAAAAGAAAAAAAAGAAAAAAAAACCATTTGTGAATTCTGATAACAAATCTACTTAAAATGTACTATATAGAAATGGGGAAAATTTATAACTTGGCAACACATTGCAAATGCAATTGAAATTTATGAAAATATACAAACAAAAAGAATAATAACACAAATGGCTTAAAAAAATAATAAAATATAAATTAATAATAACAAATTTCCCACAAAAAAATAAAGACAGTTAAAAAATGTATATTTTAAATTATAATAAATCGATAAAATATAATTGGGGAGCTTACGTTTTTTTGTTTATTAATGTCAAACATAAAGTTTAACAAATTTATGGACGGTTTTAAAAAATAGATAAAAAAAATATACCCATATTTTGTGAATTTTTAAAGAATCTGCTTATCTACAAGTCGCCAAAATTAGGCGTGAAAAGAAAAGATTCCAGGCTTCTTGAGCCTCCGAAAAAAAACACAAAATTTATTCTTATGAGGAATTAATGTCATTTTGTTCTGAGCCTTAAAAAAATTTAAAAAAAAGAATTGTTTTGAATTCATTTTTCAAGCATTTTTTCTTGGTTTTCCATTTTGTTCTGAGCCTTTAAAAAATTAAAAAAAAATTATTTTGAATCCAATTTTCATGCATTTTTTTCTTGGTTTTCTAATTTTAAAGTTATTAAAAATTAATTGCGATAAAATTTCAACTTAATCGGCTTTTTAGAACTTAAGCTCTAAGAAAATAAAATTATTTCTAAAATAGCTTATTAAATTTTTTGCCTAATCCTGGCTAAAATTGAAAACTGTTAATTCTTGTGAAAAGATTAATTAATCAATCAATTAAATTTTGCTAAAAAAAAAAAAATAGACTGTAGTCTGGAAAATTGATGGCAAATGCCACTGAAATTCAATCACATTGTCATAAATGAGTCTAATGAAGATACCCAAAGCAATTCCCCATCATACCCCATCGTCATCACGATTTCTGGTAATTTGGCCTTAAACAGAAGTCAACAAAAGAAACAAAAAGACAAAAAAATACGCCCCCAGTTACCAAATACCAACAACAACAATAATAACAAAAACAATAAGAGCAAAAATATAATTAAGAAGTCGAGAGAGAAGGGAGACGCGGTGAAATGCAAACGATTCTCCAGACACTCATCAGACTCGTCGTTGTCAGGATTGTGCCTTATTTTCTCTACCGTTTTTTGCTGGTCCTTTGGAATATTGAATCATGCCTCATCGCGCTCGTTTGAATGTTTCATTGGTGCGGCAATTTATTGAATTTTAATTAATTTTATTGCCAGAGTTGCCGCCAGTTACCATTAAGCTTTTAATGATGGTATCAGTTACCAGAAAATATCCCGGCCACCTTGAAATTCCTTTGGGGGTTAAAGGAAATGAATGTTGATAGGCGGAAATATGATTATTTTATACAAATGTCAAAAATTATGAAAAAAAAAACGAAAAAACAGATAAACATAAAAACAAATGGAATATTTAAATTTTTTTGCATATGGCCAAGGTTAAAACACAATTCCGACTGACTCATTATGCCAAGTACTCAGACACTTTGCATACAGCTGCTTTTTCAGCTGATTCAAGACCAAATGTGTCTCAAATTTCCATGAGCTTGGGGAAAATTGGGCTATAAAAACGGCAGCATTGACTTAAAAATGTTCCAGTTTTAAGTCAAGTTTTGTCTTTGAGAAATGTCTAAGCAAAAGTTGTTGTTGTTGCCAAAACCGCATCAGGCAACAATCAAGGAAACTGAGCAAGGCAATAATACATAGAGTATACTTACTTATATATTGTTATATATCTTATTTATCTAACCACACACGCCACTTCAGGACATTCCGTCCAATTCAAATTATTGTTAATAATCCACTGAGCGGGTTACTTATACTCACTTAAACTCAATTTGTCGCCATCACGTGGCCAATTAGCACGCAACAAGCGCCATAAAAAGTTGATGGACACAATGGTAAACTAAGGAAGGAGCCAAGGAGCCAAGTAACCAAGTGAAAGTAAAAATAAATAAAAATAAATATTAAATAAGAATATAAACAGTAAGCACAACAATGACAAAAATAGCAACACGTTTCATGTTGCATGTCTGCCGACTATTTTCACTCTTCAATCACTTTATCATAACAGCTCTCGGTCCCCAGTAATTTCAACATAAATAAAATGAATGGATATCGTACACAATACAAGGATATGGACAAATACAGCAGGGTTGCTTTGGGCAAGCAATTGAGTGGGTTTATTATTTGAACAACAACAACAAAGTAAAAACCGAAATAAATATTAAGTGGCGGCCTGAAATGGCTCAGAACAAAATTGGCCTGAATTGGGTTTGGGTTTGGGTTTGGCTAGGACAAACCCTTACATTAAATGGAAATGGAAATGCTTATCATGAAATCGATTCGATTGAGTGAGAATCAAGGATAAACAGTTTAAATGAATTTGTAACCAAATAAATAATACTTGTATAATTTACAATAAAAAAAGGTCAAGATTAAAAATACAATAAATAAAAATAATGAAATAAAAAATAAATAAATTGAAATAGCAAAATGAATAAATTTAAAGAAATAAAGAAAAACAAATTCGATAGATTTTAATTTTTAATTAAATGAGGAATATTTGAAACTGAAAAAAATATAGATTTTACTTAATTTTAGTTATTAAAAAAATTACATGTTCAATTTTAAAATACTTAAAAATACTATATTTTTTTTGGAAATTCTTTTTCTTGTTTTTTGATTTTTTAAAGCTCGTTTTTACATGAATGAGAAATCCATTTATATTGTCTTCTTTGTTCACTGTACATTTCGTTTGTTTCCTCTTTTATTTAAAGCTCCTCTCTTTATATTTTTATTTTGTTGGTACATCGACCTTTTCAATGCTTACATACCAAATCCATTAATTTACATTATGTTCCATTTAATCCGAAATCAGATTTATAAAATATATATAGGCATGTATATGTATAATTTTTGTTGCTGTTGTTGCTATGTCCAACTATGCTATGAGTTTCCGGCATTTGGCACTTGTTTCTAGACTTGCATCCACTTCCGGCGCACTCCCATTGTGGGAACATTGCCTGCCTGCTTCTGCTTCTGCCTGCCAGTTGGCAGCTGCCTGTGCTCCCTGGACATGCCGGCAATTTACGCGAATTTCCGCTTCACGGAAATGCACAAAGTGAAAGCGAAATTGAAAGCATTGAATGACCAACAAGAGTAACAAGAGGAGCAGATGAAGGATAACTGGGCGCTGTCAACATGTGGCGGGCGAATGGGTGGAGCAACAGTTTATTATTGCATCTAGTAACTCTAACCTCCATTTACTATTTTTACCTTATCGTTCGTTCGTTCATTCGTTCGTTTATTCGTTCTCAACTTAATTTAGCCCCTCTCAATCAATCAACTTTGGCATGAAGCAAAACAAAATTGATTTCAAGGTTTGTTACTTGAACCTAATCTTTAAATTCTTAACTGTGCGTGACTGTACTTTTACTCCGCCTTTTTTGTGTTGCCTGCAAAAGTCATGCAAAGGCATAAAGCTAAATTTACCTTACATCAAATTATAACTAATGAGTCCAGTTTGGTCCTGGCATATATTATAGTTTTTTGTTTTTTTTTTTTTGCATTGAAGCTAAACTGAGCCAAACACAAAATATCCGCAAGTAATCCGCTAAAGTAGTTTCACAGTCAACTACGGCAAACAGCAGCAGGAAAAAAAAAAAAATACCCAGCCAAGATTAGTTTCACAGCTTACAGCAATTTGTTGCAAGTAGCAGTAGCAGCAGCAACAACAAAAGTGACAGCAACTGAAAAAAAAAAAGAAACTAAACTAAACTAAACTACAGTTGCTCATATTGCCAAAGCATAAGCCAAAAGTACCAAACGTCGCCGTCAACATTTGGCTTAGCTAAACGGGTTGTCTAAAGAGCACATTGAGAGAGAGGAGAGGGTCTTGGGATGGTGGTTGGTTTTCTCGTTGTTGGGTAATACTGGTAATACTTTAAGCCTTTACGCAGACGACACACACACATAGAAGAAGAAGAAGAAGAAGTAGAAAAAGAAGCAGTTCATGGCGACCGCAATGGCAACCGCAAAATGCAATGGGGGGTCTACTTGGTTTGGTCGCTGGCTGTGCTATTTTTATATGACGACGACGACAACAACGACAACAACGAGGATGGCAAGGATGGTGGCGCCAAGCACTAAAAGTAGGCAAAAGCAAAATGGCAACAACAATAACAATAACAAGAGCAGAAAACAGAAAGGATAATAGTTTCAGATCCTGACAAAACCAACACAACAAATGCTCTCTTTCACTTAAACATAAGCAAATTCGATTCAGCAAAAATGTCAGGCTTTAGTTCCGCAGTGGAACTTAATGAGTTTATTGCCTTTTGAGTTTGAAGTTTGTAAAACTTTTAATATAAAAAATATTAAAAATTTATTATTTGTACCTTAAAATTAATCCTAAAGTACAATTGGAAAATATTGCGAGAGCTGATATAAAAAATATAGTTTTAAATACTTTAGATCGAAATGACCACCAAATGTTCAAATTTCAAAATTCAAGCATTCAATTTAGAGTTTTTCCGAATTTTACATAGACAAATGATATGCAAGCATTTTTCTCGAAATTACATATTATTCTTTAGGTTCCCCCGTAACATTTTATTAAATTCCAAGATCTATAATAATTACCAAGAAGAAAAGGTTAAAGTGTTAACGAGAAATTTAATTTTTTCCAGGAAAAGTTTTATCAAAATTACAATACACGAATTGAATGAGAAAGGTTGCCTGAAATTTTTTAGTTCCGCAGTGGAACTTAATCAGTTCTTTTACTTTTGAGCTGAGAAACATTGGAACCTTTAGTTCCGCAATGGAACTTAATCAGTTCTTTTGCTTGACCTGAACGAAAAGAGTAAAATATAAGTAAAGTAAAATAGTACAAGGCAAAATCAGCCAAGAGCAGGGAAATAAAAGGGATTTAAAGCTGAACTGAATGCTGAATGTCTTGCTAACTTTGTTGCTGTTATTCGCACTTTCCTCCTCAGCACACACACACACACACACACACAGGCAAGGCAAGGCAATCCCATTTGGCCCCATCTGTGTGGGGATCACATTTGCCAAATAAGGCATATATCATGAACAACAACGAAACGTACAGCTGAGCACAGCCATCCAACTGACAAACTAGCGAACATGAAAGTTATGTTGCCAAGTATACTTGCAATCTTTTTAGCTCCATGTCGGCGGCTACTTATTCTGTATTTTTTTTTTGTCTGTGCCATTTCCATTTCCTTTGGCCTAATCATATTACAAGATGGAGTCCCAGACTCTCTTTCTCTCTGTGTGTGTGTGTTGGTTCATAGTTTTTGGCAACTTGTTAGACATGCGTTTCCGCTAGCGTCGTTTCCGTTTCCGCCACTGTGTCTTGCCACTTCATTTTTATTGTTGTTGTTGCTGTTGCTGCTGTTGGCTTGGGCTTTTTATGGGGCCACAGCCGCGTCCTTGGCTGTAAATTTTATGCGTGTCAGATTTTCATGGACACAACACATGAGAACGGACATATGCGCATATCCTGGGGCCAGGTGAAGCTGCTTCAAGTATATCATAACTCAAATTGTGTTGTGTTGGTTTAGTTTTGGCCCAGTCCTAAAGAAGAAGAAGAAGAAGGCGGCCTGTGTTCCCAGGGCCACTCAGCAGCAATTAATTTCTGAGGCCCCTCAACAAACAAACGCATTAATTAATTACAGTGATTTCTTTTAGCGCATTTTTTTTGTGTTGCCGCCCGTTGATTTATGTTGGTTCTCCCCCCCTTCCCTTCGCCACGTCCCCAAAGGATTTGTATTTACTACCTATTAATTTGTTTGGAACAATGCATTTCTTTTTGGGTTCAATTGTCAACTGTCGACTGCAACTGCCCCCAACAACCAACAACAACAATGACTGTTGTATTATCCTAAATAAACACACATTTTGCAGCACGAAGCAGTTTTTTTTTTTTTTGCTTTCTTTCTTTTATTCTCGTTTAACAAATAAGCAAAAATTGGAAATTTGCTTTTCGGATACTAAACAAACTTGTTGCTCGACAGACAATCAGCTCAACTCCAAAACACACAATAACAAAAGACACCAACGGAAAGAAGAGAAATGAAGAATGAAAAAGAAAGAGAAATTAGGAATGGTGGGAAGAAGAAGAAGAAGAAGTTGAACTTTTGCTTCGCTTTCAAATTCAACTCGAAAGAAAAACAAATTAAGCAACACGCCGGGCGCAAATGTCTAATATTTTGTTCTCTTGTTCTTCTTCTTCTTCTTTTTGTTGTTGAGAAAAAACTTTTCTTTTTTTTTGTGGTAATTTTTCCTTTTTTCTTATTTTATTTTATATACTTTTAATTGGTTCCCTTTTGGCTCAGCTCAAATCTCTCTACTGAATTAATTGTTTTTTTTTCTGGTAATTTCTTGACTTGCCTTTAGTGGAATAAAAAATTAACACAGGTCTACAAAAATTAATTTACCAAAAGCTTTTTTGGTTATTTGAGTTATTCTCTATGCTTTCGAGTATGCTGAATCCAAATATGATTTCCGTTTGGTCACAATCAGCAATTCCTATTTTCGTCCCCCATACAAAAGTTAATTTAAAAAAAAAATCCACTGCTCACGCTATTAATGTATTTGGATCTAAAACCGCCATTTCTTATAGATTTTTGAATGCTAAGCTCGAAAAAATTACTGGAAAATTTTTAAGACTTCATATGCAGAAAATAAACATGTTTGAAAAGCTTAATACTTTTCTGCCTAAAATTTCCAGTGCCTAAATAAAACGTCTAAAAACCTAAATTATTGACTACAAATTTAATAAGAAATTATTCATAAATGACTCGTATTTATGCACGATGGGCTCTGAGTTATTTTTTGTTTTTAATTGATTTTTGTATGGGGGACGAAAAAAAGAATTGCTGATTGTGGCCAAACGGAAATCATATTTGGATTCAGCACACTCGAGAGCACTGAGAATACCTTAAACTTCCAAAAAAGCTTTTTTGTTGTAGACCTGTGTAATTTTAGATAATACAAAAACGAATTAAAAAAACACGCAAGATTTTTACAGACCTAAATTATCAATACGAAATTTGGTTTTAGGATTTTTTTTTGTAAATTTTTTAAATGTCCAAAATAAAGGTTGAAAAAAAAACTCTAATAGAGTTGAAAAAAAAGACAATTGAATTTTTTTACTTCTAAAATTAAAATTATCCCTTTTATTGATTAATTCACGCAGTGTTGCATTTCTCTTTCATTTATATTAATGCATCGATCGCTTTCATTTCACTTTAATAAGCATTTTGGTTTTTTTTATTATTTTTATTATGCCAATTGCACTGCCCTTTTATTTCCCCCCTCCTCTCCCTTTGGGCCTTACCTTCACCCAGTTTTAACGGAAAAAAAAAGAAAAAATTCAAACTTGCCAGACAATTTATGACATTTGGTTGGCTTCGCCTCTTTTCACCATGAGTGAATGTGGGGCAGTTGGCATACAACGAGCAAGGATTGAGGACCGAGGACCAACGCCGTTTGGCATTTGCATATTTTATAACTTGACGCTCGCTGCGCTTTTGTCGAGTGCTACGAAAGGTTATTACTTTGTGTTAAGTGCAGCACGTGCCACATACAATAACAAAAATATAAAAAAAAATACAAAAAAAAAACAAGCGAAACAAATAACTAGAAAATATCTATCCATCCATCTACCTAGATAACAAAAAAAAATACAATACAAATGCATATTTATACAGTTGGACTACAAAAAGCAAAATTCTAATGGGTCTAAAAATAATATAACAAGTCCAAGCTTTATGCTTAAAGAAAGTTCTTTCTGATTTATTATAAATTAACTGAATGAGGACTTACACGGCCTTTTAAATAATATAGGAGGTTTTCTTTTAAATACAGTTTTAAAATAGAAAATAAAATGCAATCGTTTTGAATTTACTATACATTATTGTTAATATCTTAGCCCTTGACACATAATAAAAATATTTTGATGGCAGTTTAATTTTTTCTGATTTATTATAAATTAACATTATATAAAAACATATAATAAAAATAATTTCATTGCAGTTTAATTTTTTCTGATTTATTATAAATTAACTGAATGAGATTAAAACTAAATTCGAATGGATTTTAATGGGTTTTAAAGGATCTAAAATTAATATAAATACCGTTTTTCTGTTTTAATATAAATTAATTTTTGCTTAAAGAAATGAATTTTAAAGGGTTTTCAAATAATATAAGAGGTTTTTTTTTAAATAAATTTTTAAAATAGAAAATGAACTGCAATCGTTTTGAATTTTTTTTTTATGCTATTGTTGATATCTTAGTTTAAATTGAACTTTTTTAGTTATTGATTTATATAGTCAGTCAAAGGTGAAACAAATCCAAAAATCCTTTTTTTTCTGATTTATTTTATTTTCAAGAATCTAAAAATAATATAAAGAACTGTTTTTTTTCCTGATTTATTATAAATTACCTACAATACAATATATTTTTTATTTACTCTTTAGAAATTGCTTCTGCGGGGCAGGACTCAACTTGTCAGTCAACCTGAGATTTAAAAATCTGAGTATCTGTGTGTTTGTGTGTGTGTTTTTGTTTGGTCATGCATAATGCATGGCAAAAAGAGAGGCGTCTGTTGTTTGCCCAGGCCAAAAAGACACACAGCGCTTTTCATTTTTAATAGTTTTTGGCCCATGAGTTGCGACCGCAGCTGAGGCAGCAGAGAGAATCGACGTCGGCGTTTTCATTTACCGTTTTGTTTACTTTAGAAACTGGGTCTGTCTTTCCTCTCTCTCTCTATGAATCTTCATTTCCCTTTCTCTGTCGGTCTCCACGTCCAAATTAAACAAAAGCCACAGGCTGCCACTGCCCAAAAACTGCACAGTTTTCAATTTAGTGCTAAAAGTTTTTGCAGCTGCGTTTTTTTTTTCTCGTTTTTTTTTTTGTTTATGTTTAACTGCAACGCATTGTTGATTTATGCTCTGCAGCGGCAACCAATGAACTTGCCAGAAATGCCTCACTTTTCTAGTATTGTAATCCCCACTCTCCCCCCACCGATTTGGATCATGACTGGGCATAAGTTATGGGTATTTGATAAACTAAACTTGCCCCATTCGATTAGCAAACATTTTCTAGGTACTCCTTTTTTTTTCGTTTTCTTTTTAAATTGGAATGTCTACATAGGATATTTTTGAAACGAATTAATAAATAAACAAAGGGCAGAGAGAGTGTTTTTTTTGTTCTATAAACAAAAACCCAAATTGATGCGATGAGTCGAGGTTAGACATTTATCATTCTGTTTGTCGTTTAGGCAAAGTGCAACTTGAAGGGCTACGGCTTCAAAGTGCAAAAGCAAAATCAACTTTAAGAGGATGGCAGACAAGTTCAGACAAGTTTGATCATGTTTGCTGTTGCTAGCAGCAAATGGCGGATACATAAATGGAAGTGATGTCATGTATACAATCTATGTAAAATAGTGCGACACATAACACCAGATAAACAAACACACACACACACACACACAGCATACTAAAACCCCAAACAAAGGCAGACAAAAGGCTTAGCGATGCATTGCACATGCAACACACACACACACAAATATTGTCAAGCTATGAATATGAATACATTAAACGCCTTGAAGATTCACGCTCCATCTTCATCATCATCACCATCCTCATCTTTATCGTTGTTATTGTGTCATTCTTATAAATAAATTACTAAAAAAGAAAATATAAAACAACTGCAAGCTCACAGATTGAGATTTAACATCAAGTTCTTTCTTGAAAAAAAAAAAAATAAGGGATGCAAAGTTTAAAAGTTGTACAGTTTCCTGTATTTTTTTTTAGCCATTTTAAAATATTCTTTATAAGTTTTAAGCTTTAATTTTAATTTTATATAATTACCTTTAGTTTTCTCTTGAACTTTTTAAATAAACCTTATTCTTTAGCTTTTTTCTTTGGTTTTTATTTTTGTTATTTTTTTTCATATATTTTTTTTAAGTAGTGCCTAATTTGAAAACATTCCATATTATTTTATTTCCTTTTGTTATAATTTTTCTTAAGCTTTTATTTTAAGTTGCTCCTGATTTGAAAACATTTCATATCATTCTGTTTTTTTCCTTTTTCCTTAATTTTTAATATATATTTTTCTTTAGTTTTTATTTTAGCTTTTTTCTTCAACGTTTTTCTTTGGTTTTTCTTTTTATTATTTTCTTCATCTATTTTTTTTAATTTTGGTTTTATTTTTTAATTCCTTTTGTTATTAATTTTATTTTTTGGTTGAATTTTTTTAATAGACCTTTTTCTTTCGATTTGATACCCGATTTTTTTTTTTTGGATTCTTTGCTTATTTTTTTTCTGAGGCTTTTTTATTCAGCTTTAGTTTTATTTTCTTGTACCTTTTTTTTATTATTTTTATGTAACTCTTCTTCGTTAGCTTTATTATTTCATTTATTTTTTGGGTATTTTAGCCATTTTTGTTGGAGTTTTTCTAGCTATTTGTTTTCTTTAATATTTTTTTTATTTTGTTTTTTTCTAGCAACTTTAAAAGTTTGCTAATAAATCTCTTTTTATTTTTTTGTTTTTATAAGTAAACCAGTTTTATTATGATTCCCATAATCGATGGATATTTTGATATCTTCTTGTTCATTGTTTCCATTTATTTAGTATAAATTTCCCTACACTTTTGCAACTCAATTTGAACACATAAACTATCGATTGCTTTCCTGTTGCTGTTGTTGCTGTTGCTGTTCTCCAACTATCAATTTTATGTTTATATTCTTCTTGTTACTCTAAACTAAACATGCTCAGATTTTCCAAACAGAACTTGCATTTTGTTCCCTTGTGTGTTTGCTGTGTGTGTGTGTGTTAATCTGCTCATATTTTATGTAAGCATTTATGCCATAAAATCAAAATAAAAGCCAGCCAAGTAAACCAAAAAGCTGTTGGTATTTTGTATTTCCTTCGACATATATTGTACAATAACTAAAAAGTTTTCACTTAGAAAATGCAAAATTTTCATTGGTGTTGTTGCTTTCTGATGTGGATTTTGATTTTCACATTGTTGTTGTTGTTGTTGTTGCTCGGCATTAAATGTAAATGATTTACAGGAACCACTGAAACCGAAACCACACTGAAACCTTAGGCACAATGAACTAAATTTTAGGTACATTAGATGACTATGACTCATAAATCATTCATCAATTTGACCCATTAATTTTAGGCAAGGGCATCCAAAAGAGACAACAAAAGAATCCTGATTCAGGATTGTTCGAGGTCATTGAAGTTTGTGTTTGTTTGTTTGACCAGAAATTCATTGCAAAATCTTTGATTAATTGCCTCGAAATGACCAATGTCAGTCGAGAATTGTTTGCCCAAATGTTTTTTCTTACCAACAGGTAAGAGGAATGAAAATTGTGGCGCCACTAACATATTCGATTTAAATATTTTATTGGGCCAAAAGTTTTTCGCTCTCTTTCTCTCCCCATCTCTCTCTCTCTCTCTCTCCCTCTGGTGAGTCTTCTGGTTCGACTGTTGCTTCTGGTCGGTGTTTTATTATTCATTACTTGCTGGCAGTGGTGGGAATCATCACGATGATGGCAGGGGACGAGTTGCAGTCAAAATGGACATTGGACGCTGCTAGTCATGGCCATGCTGCCATACACAAAGGAAAACATGAAAAAATAAAGTGACTCACACAGACGGGCAAATGTTACACAAAGAATGAGCAGGGTAAAAGGCAACGAGGGAAAGCGGATGAAACAAAATCAGCGCACACTTGTCAAATACGTTGATGGACACTTGAAAGGCACAAAAAAGCGGCCGCTGCTGCCGCCCATGGAACCAAATACACAAGACACAAAACGCAAAAAAAATTCAAACCCCCAAGCAAACACACACACAAACACACACACACAAGGGTTGGGGATAGTGGGCTGGTTAGCTTTTAAATGAATCTATATAAGCAGCATGTTCAGGTGCCTACAAAATTGGTAATGACTATATTGATTTTTTATTTCAAGAGAATATCAACAGTTTAACAAACATTAAATTTTTGGGGGATAAAAAAATAACAACATAAGTACGATTTTCAAAACTTTTGAACGAGCTCTATCAATTTTAAGATTTTTGGAAAATTGTCATAAAGCTTTTTTATTAGCAATTCTTGGTGTTTTTTTCGAATTTAGTTTTTTAGGAATCTTCAAACTGTATAGAGAAATTTGGCTTAAAAATGCATTAAAAATTGGAATATAAAATAAAAGTAATTATATTAAATATTAAGCTTTATTTTTATATATTTCTGGATTTTAACAAGTAGTTTTTGAAGATCTCATATTTAGATTTATTTTATTAGGCTTGAATTGATTTGTTTAGATTTAGAATAATACGCCAGAGTTTTCTAGCATTTTTCAATAAATAAAAATGAAAGTTAGAAAATTTTGCCAGGGTTTTCTTTATTGAAATTGAAAAGTTTTAAATTTAAAATGCCAGAATTTGGACTAAATTGTAATAAAAATTTAACTAACTTCTTTTCAATAAATTTTTTCAAGTTGTTTTTGAGAATTTTCTTTAATTTTTCTTAGGGTGAATAAACTGGAATAAAATTTAAAAGACTACATTTTTTTTTTGGATTTAATTAATTTCTTTTCAATGAATTTTTCAAAGTTGTTTTTGAGAGTTTTCTTTAATTTTTGTTGGGTAGATTGTAATAAAAATTACAAGACTACATTTTTGTGTATTTAATTAATTTCTTTTAAATTAATTTAATTCATAAGTTAGCTTCACTGTACTTAATGGCTATTTATTTTTTAGTTTTTTGGCCCCATTTAAACATTTTTGCTTAAATGTTTCTTGCAATCTAAAAATAGTTAAACGCACATTTTGCGCTCGAAAGTCATAAAATCTTGAGCAAAAATATAAAAAATATAATAATCATTTGTAACAATATACCAAAAGTGTCGAACATGTGGCGCACTCTAAGTACTTTTTGTGAAATATATAAAATATATACAATATTTTCTTGCTTTTTCTTCTTCTTAATTTAAAGCCCTGTCAACTCAGCTGTCGTCAGATATAAGTTCAATTTACTTTCAAGTGCTTTTTGGGATATGGATATGTGTGTGTGTGTGTGTGTGTGTGTTATTGTTCTTGTTGTCAAAATCATAACACAAACATGGCCAAACTGTCGCATGTCAGGCCAACATGCCACGCCAATTGCCACCCACATTGAAACCGTATCCATTTCCTATGATTTATTTATTTATATATATATGTATGTATTTATTGCCAATGCCAATGGCGCATTTTAGTGACGCAGCTCAAAAATATACAAATGCTTGATAAATACTTAATATTAGACTGGATATATCATGAGAAAAAGTCCTTAAATATAATTTACCCACTTTTCAAATGAAAAAGTTGAAAAAGCTTCAAGTTAAAGAAAACCACAAATGTTTTCAAAATTTCTTTTGACATACTCGCATATTTTTATGAATTGTTTTTTTTTTTTTTGCAACGCATTCTTATCCAATTGCTTTTATTGCTTTTGTAGGAAAGTTTTGCTACAATTGCCGTTAACCAACCAACAACCAACAGGCACAAACATGTCGAAAATGGCAAGGGAGAAACAGAGAGCGAAAGAGAGAAAGAAACACATGTTGCTGGCCGCATTGTGTGCGGAAATGGAAATGCGCTCAGCAATTTTGCTAAGGTTGAGTTTGTTTCTGAGTCTGAAGGCAACCAAGCGTGTCCTTTGCCAGGCGCAACAGCTGCGTGGTGTAATTTGCTTTGTTACAGTTACCCACATTTTTCTTCTTCTCTCCCTCTCTCTCTCGCTCTCTCTCTCTTTTAGCCTAATTGTGTCTTTTTGGCGTTGTCGTCGTCGTTGGTGTTGGCAAAATGAAATTTACATTTTAGACTTCATTTAACTTGGCAACTCTGCCTTGTGGGCTCTTGGTCTAATGCAACCTACATTCCAATTGACTTGAAGCTGCTGGCTGAAGAAGTATTTTATATATATGTACATATATACTCGTAGGTATCTTTTATAATTTACGACCAGCTTAAAATGGCCCCACACTTGTCGAAATGAAAGTCTCTTCTTTTTGGCTTCATCCTCTTCTACTCTCACATGAGTTTTTAGTTAGTTCCACTTAGCCTTGAAGGATTTTTGGCCCATCTTATGCAACTCTAATTGAATTGCATGCTAAGCTTTAGGGCATTATTTATAGCCTTGATAAAAGACACTGTCTTTCTTCCATTCTCGCTTTTGTTTGGCATTGTCATTTGATTTTCAACTTGGATTGGACATATATAACCTCAGGATTTCAACAATTCAGCAAATTTGGTATTTGGAATTTAGAAATTGACATTCAAATTTATCAGCTGCTGTCAAAAAAATATATATATATCTTAAAGACTTGAAAATGTTTATTGTTTGTCTATATTCAAAACCTCAAAAAAAAATTCAAAATTTATAAGAGTTCTTATTTTTTATTTTATTATATTATTTTATTTTATTTTGTTTTGTTTTATTTTATTTTATTTTATTTTATTTTATTTTCAAGGTGTTTTTCCCCAACTAAGTCTTCTTTTTAAGCTTCTTTCCTTAGAATTAAATATTTCTTTGTTGGCAAATAAAATACAATTTAAATGTTAATTATTTGTTCATGCGAGATAATACTAATTTTTTTCTTTAAATTTAATGCTTATTTTTTTTTTGGCTTTGCTGTTTGCTGCGGTTGTTTGTTCCATGGCCTGGTGATTGGTTAACAGTAATTAGCATTAAATAATGCCATTATAATGCAGCCATTAAATTTGCAACCAGCCAACCAAACAACTAACTAAATAGACAAAACAGTCATTGTCATCTAGTCAGAAGCCAGGTCAACAAAAAGAGAAAGAGAGAGAGAGATAGAAATGAGAGTCATTTGTAGTTAAATTGCAATTAAATTCTAATTTATAGTTGAATAAAATGTTGTATATATATGTGTGTTTGTTTCTCTTTCTATCTCTGTCTAATTATTGATTTAGTTTTTGTGGTTAGCCAAATGCGTTGACAGGCGAAAAACACTGGCAAAAGCACAAATTAAATATTCACATACACAACAAGCTGATAAAACGTGTCCATTTGACCTGAAATTTCAAAACTTGTTTAATATGACCAGATGCGATGCTAAAAGGAGGAAATATTATGGCTCTGACTCGACTTTCTCTCTCTCTTTTTCTCTCTGTGTTCCGAGTAGTACATAAAAAGTCAGCACTCAAGTATAAAATAAAAAAAAAAAAAGGACCAAAATGCACAAGGCAAACAACATAAAATGCCACACAGAAGAGAAGAAGAAAGAGGAAATAAAACCGACAAGCAGATAGTTTTAAATGGGGCCAACTTAAGGATGTATGCGTTGCGTGGCGTTGCCATATGCGAATCTGTATCAGTTTCTGAAATGTCCATGTGTTTGTGTTTGTGTGTGTGAATGCAGGTATGGAGTATAAAAAAAAACATGTGCTGCTTCTGACGATGCCGGCAATTTATGGTAGTTTACATGCACATCATTTTTTGTTGTTGTTGTTGTTGCTGCTTTACCGGAGGGCGATTCTTTCTTTGTTGTTGCTTTTTCATTGTGACCGTGTAAAAACCTACAACAACAAATAAAAGAGAGAGAAAAAACCAAATACAATGAAAGATTCTTTTTTTTTTGTCGATATTTTTTTCTGTAAGTTTGGCATTGAAGTTGACTCTTTTTTTATAGACTCATTGCCTTAAACTAAAAACGAAACTACACCCAAACAAGGGCAATCTGCAAGGTTAAACGTAGCCTAAATAAGCTCAAAAAAAACATACAGAAAATAAAGAAATTTTAAGCTTTTCTCCTCTTTTTTACAATGATTAAATCTAACGGCAATCGATCTCTACATTATCGTAATCGATTATGCCAATTATATAAGCCTATCAAATCACTTAAAAAAACATTATTTTATTTGATTTATTTAAGACATTGCTCATTTTAATTTATATTGCTACTTTGAGGGTTTAAAACAAGATCAAAAATAGGCGGAAATGCTCTAAAATTTATAAAGGGTTAGCAGCAGTTATAATTATAATTCCAGCCTTATATAAAAATCAGCATCAGCTTCAATCAATAAACAAGAAATAAAATATTTCTAACTCGTAGGAGCAATTTTAACTTTTCAATTAAAAATTTAGAAATAGTTTACCATCAAAAGAATCTTTTAGAATTTAAACAGAATTGTTTAGAATTTTTATATTTGTGCCTTGTGTATTTTTTTATTCAAAAATTTACCTTAAAAACAAATACAGTTTAAACAGAATTTTCTAGAATTTTTTATTGCCATAGAACTAAATTTAATAAGATTTTTAAAGAACTTTAACATTTATAATATAGTATATTCCTAAACATAAAAATTTATCATAAAAATTAATAAATTTTAAGCAGATATTTTAAGAATTTTAACATTTATTACACAGTTTCTTATTATCAGCATAAAAATAAAATTGAAGCAGATTTTTCAAGATTTTTAACATTTATTATTACAGTTTCTGATTCAAGGTATTTGGATTTTTTTCTTTTTGTACCTAAAAAACGAGTAAACAAGCCGAGTTGAGTAAAGTTGAGTTGATTCGAGTCCCTGACTGTAATTACAATGTTGCCAAAAATGAAAAATCCTCTTGCTCTTTCTTCATTACTTAAACACACACACAGAGAGGCAGACTCGTTGGTTGATATCTGAAAAATGCGGTTGACTGCAGCTTCAATTGTCTGGCCATTGTCTATGTATCTCTACAGTTTTCAATCCTTGGTAGGATACACATACCATACACATTAAACTAAACAGTTTCTCTCTCTGTCTCACTTTATGTTTATCGGTGTCTTTTTCTTCTTGCCGCATTGTTGTAGACAAACAATTGGGCCTCTTGAAACCAACGGTTTCTGTTGACTTGTCCGCCTGCCGGAAGTGTTGCCTGTTCTCATTGCCCGATTGTCGTCGTTGTCGTTGTCGTTCCACCTGTGTGGCCATTTTCGTTTAACTTGGCAGGCTATTGTGCACATTCAACCAGCCATCCATCTGTGTGTGTGTGTGTGTGTGTGTGTGTGTTTGTCTCCTTTAGTTTGTTAGCTGTCATTGTGGGGCCCTAAACTGCCGCCTGGTTTGCTGGCCCCGCATGAGCCTGTGTCATGTCTTGTCTCGGCTCAGCTCGGCTCGTCCTTTTGTTGCCATTTACGCTGCGGGGCGCAAACAAATTGATAAATGCAGTTGGCTAACTTTCTTTCTCTCTCTTCATCTCTCTCTCTCTGTTAATTAGTTGCTTGCTGTTTTGTATGCTTGCTCTCTAATTTAATTGATGCTTGCACTTCGATTGCCAAGTGTTATCGCTTCAATAGGCCAAAAGACTCAACTGTACTTGCTGGCTTGAAGGTCAAGTGTTGTTGTCAGTAGTTGAGACATATATTTGCAATTTGCATGTCACTTTTTGGCAGCTGCAGCTTTGACAAAATGGCGGACGCCTTCTAAATGCCTTCATTAAAATGGGGGAAAGCGAAAAAAAAAAAAGCAAAACTAGAAATGTGCGACCTTTCTGCAGCCGCCGCAGTGGATAAAACAAAGAGCCTGGCAGCCAGCAAAAAAAAAAAGCATTTGCACAAAAGGCGATGGCAAAAACAAAAACCAACTTGAACAAGTGCAAAAGTGTGGGTGTCTCCCTCTCTCTCTCTCTGTCTCTCTGTCTCTGTCTATAGGTGAATTTGTATGCAGTTGCATTAGTGGCGCTGACATTGCCGCATTCATTCTCATTTTTTCTCTTGGCCTTTCCACATATATGTATGCAATTCTAAGCCAACTGACAACTTCAAGTGCTCGCCAGCAATTCAAAAAAAAAAAAAGTGGGGGATAAAGAAAAAAAATGCCCCTGCCAACAAAACGTCAACGCACAAAAGTTGGCAACACTCTCATTGGTATGAAGACCGCCATGAAGCTGACATTGGAATTCTTTTCCACTAAGCTTGTCAAGAGTCTACAGTCTACTCACAAAAAAGAAAAAACAAAAAAAACGATGAGAAAGGACCGAAGGAGAGTCAGTAAATAGAATTGCATCCAAACAGTTGATTACAGTTGTTTTCACAGGCATTTAAATGCAGCCCTGTAAACAATCGAATTGCATCAATTGAGATCTTTTTTTTATCGATTAAAAGGTTAGCCATAAAGTTATTTTTTTAAAAGGATTTTTAATGATTTTGATCCAAGCAAATTCTTATTGGCTACCTTAAAATTATACTTAAAAAATAAATCTTCTTTTAAATGTAAATTCCGGTTCGTTATTGATATTTGATTGATAAAATGAATTTTCTGATTTGTCTAAATTTTACCTTTCATTTGATATGCCATTTGTCTATGTACGTGCAATTTTTTAAAATGATAAAATTTGCAATAATTTTTCAGTTATTTTTGGTGTCTAACAGTTTTTAGCATATATTTCAAGAACCGCTTTAGTTACATAAAAATAATTTATATATCTTGATCCGCCTGAATATAACCTTTCGTTTGATATGCCGTTTGTCCTTGTAGGTCCTTTTTTTTTTAGCTGAAAATAGCTAAGTTTTAGCTTTTTTAACCGAATTTGTTTTACATTGTTTTTCCTACGGAAAAATGATTGGATATAGACAAATGGCATATCAAATGAAAGGATATGTTCAGACGAGTCAGGTGATGTCAAATTTATTCCCGTATCTCAAGCGGTTCTCAAGATATATGCTAAAAGCTGATGTGCCCTTAAAAATCCTTTACAAATGACTGCAAAATTTGATGATTTTGTAAAACTGCACCAATTTGGACAAATGGCATATCAAACGAAAGTGGACGTCAAGTAGAGTCAAGAAATGTAATTTGTATTTCTCTATCGTTAACAGTTCTTTAAATAATTGCAGAAAATGTCATTTAACAATTAAAATTCAATTCAATTGCCTTTTGTTTAGTTATTTAAATTAAAAGCAATTTGAATAGCTTCAATTATCACAGCTTGTAAGGAAAATGGAAACAAAAATAAAAAAGTCCCATGCAATGTGTGTGTGTGTGCGAAAAGAGTTTTTGTTTTGTGTGTATTGAAGCATAAAAAAACTTGGGGGGATTTTTTTTTTCTTTTTTGCTTGTTTTGTCATCCAACTGACCTCAATCTCTATTTGTCTGACAAGTACGCAAGTCCGCTAATTGATTTCAATGCCTTTGAGATGGTCAATGCCAAAACAGACTGAATGACTGACTGACTGAATGAATGGGGAAGGTTGAATGATTTTAGAGAGAGAAAGGTTAATTATGTTTTGAGTTTTGGCCAAACTTAATTAATTTCTTCTAGCGAAAGCAGACGTTTTTTTTTTCTTGTTTTTCAGGTAGGAAAAAAGTTTGCACTCCATCAAACTATGAAATAACTTTGAACTTGGAAGTTTTGCGGGTTGCCCAAAAGCCAAACCAAAATACAACGCATGCCATCGTCTCAGGCAGCCAGCATTTTAATTAGGCTAATTAATTTTTGGGATATAAAACCAAAATATCCGCAACTATTTCGCGTAAAACTTTTGCCAGCTGAAGAAACTTTTGAGTAATGGCAAAAACAGCAGCATAAAAGCCAAGTTGTGTAGATGTTCGTAATTGATTATAAATCAGATAGAACTAATTTATTTAGGGAGAATATTTCAATACGAAACTGATTTACTCAGATTTCCTTAACGCAATTTTCCCTTGGTTTTGCTTGCATTTCGACAAAAACAATTGAGGAAGCTTAGCGGCTGGGAAACGGCAAACAGCAGGAAGGAAAACGGAAATGTGCAATTTAAGCAACACCAACAACTGGCGGAAACTTGCAACCAAAAAACGCAACAAGCCACAAAACCAAAAAAGGACCAACTAACCGGACACCAACAACAGCAACAACAACAATAAAAACAACACAGGTGCAAAAAAGCAAGTGATGGAATTTTCTTGGTCAGTTGAATTTAACTAAAACTATAACTAAAATATGTGTTGAAAAGAAAGAACTCAACATTTATGGCCCCCAAAAATGAATAGAAAACAAATGGCAGCTTCTGGCAAAGGCTCAAGTGGCCAAAATGGCTGCCAAAGAAGCAGGAAGTGTCTGCAGTTATTGTTGTTGTTGTTGTTGTCACAGGAAGCCGGAAGTGCGGCAGATAGCAGAGACAAAAGTTGCCTTTTCTTTTTCTACTCACTGACAGCCCTGACCATTTTTAAAGCCAGATAATTCCCCATATATGCAAAATATATAATATTTATCTACTAAAATTGTATACATCATATTTTTAGTGCTTAATTATGCGCTCATTAAATATAAAAAAAAAACAAAATTGTGGGCCGCCTTTGGGGGACAAATTTCTTAATTGCATCAAATGGAGGCCATCCAAATCACAATCGGACCAAGAGTCAAAGTCAAATGGAAAATGAATGAATGAATGAATGAATTCGGTGCGCATGGAGGGAGGAAAAGAGGGGAAAAGCAGCCTTTCAATTAGAACATTTTTCCTTTCAAGTGTTTGGAATCGTCGGCAAAAGATGAAAGCAACAACAAAAAAAAAATCATTTTGAATCAAAGAAAAATCAAATGATTTTGTTTTTTTTTCTCTAAGGTGAAAAAGGTGGACGATGTGGGTGAAAATATTTCATCAATTTACTTGACAATTTTAGGCATTGAATATATAAATAAATGGGCAGCCAAATTTTATTTAAGGCCTAAGAAATTTAATACAAAAATTAATGCTTATTATTTTAGGTTGATTAATTTGAAAACGGTTTTTGATTAAATTTTTTGGAAGGAAAATAAGCTGAGAGAATTTTGTGTGTTTAAAGAAAAAAAAAACTATGAAAGTTTAAAATAATTCTAGAAGCTTAAATATGAACCAATTCGAAAAATAAAATAGCAAAGATTAGGAAACAAAAATATTCATTTAAAGTTGTCATTTTTGAATGGGGAAAAAGCAAGTTTAAAAAATGCTCATCAATAAATATTAGAAAAAAATATAGAGTCTACAATTTTGAGCTTATAAATTTTTAACCTTGAATAAAAATAAAAGTGAAATAAAATTCTATAAAAATATATAAAAATTGAAACAATGCCTTGGCATAGTTTTAGAGGCAAGTTGTGGCTGTGAAAGGTTTTAAAAAAAAAGAAAAAACAAATTGAAGGGAAAGATGACAATAACAGCAACAATAACAACAACAACAAGGCCAACAAATATGGCAGACAACAAAACAAGTACAGCAAAATGTTACAATGTTTTGTTGTTGTTGTTGTAACAAAGGTCAAAAATTGTTAGTTGTTGTTACTGTCTGACACATGTGCAGGTCAAAAAGGACCAAACTCAACTTTCTCCTCTTTCCCTTCTGCCCTTGTCACACTACTAACAATCCAAACTTGTGACAGTTGTCATGTGTCGTTGGCAGCTGGACAACTTTTGGTGCCCCAACCAAACCACATAATCTACATTTTGTTATTGTTGTTCTTGTTGTTGTTTCTGCTATTATTGTAACTGAGTGGGTCTCAAGGTAAAAAAAAAAAAAACAAGCAAAAAATATAAATCCACACAAGAGTGCAACAGCAGCAAAGACAAGGACCAAGGACCAAGGACCACGCCTACACTCAACTTGCCTAGCCTCAAAACCCCTCGGCACTTCAAGTTCTCCCCCTTCCCCATTCCTAGTTGCTTATTTACTCGCTGCTTCCCTTCCAACTTTGTTTATAATTTCCTTTTTATTTAAGTATTGTTTGTTTGTTTATTTATTTTTTTATAATTTGATTGCTTCACATATTTGTTATCTTTTAATTTCCACATTTCTCCCAACATTTTACCAATTAGCCAAGTTTTCTGGTGGCCAGTGACCATTTCTCCTGGTTGGATATTCCATCATCTTTTGTCATCGTGGCACTTAATGACCATTTTGGGTACCTTTGCCTTTGCCTTTGCCTGATGCTTTTGTGTTTTGCTTCAATTTACTTAATCAAAATACACTCGACACTAAATTATTTTGCAATTTCGCCGTGTCCCAATTAAAATCCAAAACGGCTGGCAAAAAGACAAATCGACATTTGGACAATTTTAAAATGAAAAAAAATAAAATAAATAAAAAGAATCCAAGGACAATAGAATTTATAAGCTTATTCAATTAAGTTTTTTTCCTTAAGATTATTAAATTATTAAAATTATTATTTTTCAAAATGATCTTTAGTCATTTTTCTAAAAGTTAAATTCAGTAGGAGAATATAATTATATAATTTCTAAAGACAAATAGCAACTAAAAAAAAATTATATATAAAGAATTCAATTTTGCAGAAAGATCCTAAAAATTAGTATATCTATAATTTTGTTTTTATACTTATATCTTATTGTTAGAAAAGACAAAAATATGAAATAAAAAGAATTCTGGCCAATTTGCCATTTATCTAAAAGTTAAATTTAATTGCAGGAAATTTCGAAGACCATAAAGATTACTTATTTAATTATTTTTTTTTTTAATTTCTAAATGGATTTTTTTTAAGAAAAGAGTACATTGAAATGGAATATGAAATTACTTGTAAAAAACTTGCAAGGTAAACATGAAAAATAAGACGAAAAGTTTAAGAACAAAAAAAAAACAAAATGAATAAAGGAATTTGGTTTTTTTTCTGTTGCCTTACCAAATTGTCGTCCACTAGGCAGGACCAACACGTCGACACGTTTCCATTGTTTGATAAAATGAAATTTAATGGCGCCCACAAACACTCACACATTGAGCAGGCTGAGAAAACAATGGCCATGGCCAGATCCTTTGCCTGTTAATATTCCTGTCCTTGTCATCCTCTAACGCTCTCGTCTGTCTCATATATTTAGTTACACCGTTAGAGACTCTCTTTTTTTTTTTTTGGTCTTGGCCCTGAGGCTTCACACACACAAAGAACATTTGTCCCTTGTGCAGTTTCGGGGCTAGTTTTTAGTCCCCAGACAAACAAACAAGAACAAGGATAATGGCAAAGTCGACAACAACAACAACAACAATAAACAGGAGGAGGAGAAGAAATTCACGGCACCAACTGGAGGACAAATGTTCAAGATAATTGAATGAAAATTCATTCGTGTGCTTTTCGATTTTTGGGGGCATAAAAACTTTCGCCAGTCCTTCTGGTCCTTCGTCCGTTGTTGTTGTTGTCAACAGAAATTCTTAGCATTTCCGGCGCGAGCGCAAAAGTATTTACATGTCCTTGTCAGACCAGAAGAAGGACCCAGGACCAAGTCTCAGTTTGTGTGTGCACAAATCGAATTAGAATTTGCCTCGTCATTGTTGCCGTTGTTGCCGCTGTCTTATTTGTTTAATTTGTCAATGCTCGGCCGAATGGCCGCCAGGGGGCGCCCTCTGACCGCATTGAAATTGGTTCTAAGCTTTGCTGCTTCTTATATATTTTTTTGTTGTCTTTTCATTTTTGCTTTGTTTTTTCTTCTTCTTTTTTTGGCCCCTCAACAAGTTGTTTATTTTTGTTTTAAAAGACAATTTGTTTTAAATTCACACACACATACAAAAAAAGAGAAAAAAAAAACAAATGATTGTCAGGTAAAATGTCAAAAGATACAAAATTATCATAGATCTTGGGCCATTTTTCCCCAAAAAAAAAGAAAAAAGATTGCCAATCAAGGATATTGTAAATTGGGAAATTTAAGATGATTTCATGATAAATTCAAATTGATTTGAAATAAGTTTTAAAAAAGACAAAGGCATAAAATTAAAATTGAAATCTCAAAAGGCAAATCGGAAAAACTTTAAGCTTTTTTTTTGGACTTAAAAACTATTATGAAAATATTTTTAATGCAATGGAAAATTTTAGAAATTTAAGAAAACTTAACTTAACTTTCCTTCTGAGTGTTTTATATATTTATTGATGTTTCCAGAAAATACCATAAATAAAAAAAGTTAAAGACTTGCAAACATTTAAAATAAATCTGATCTGAATTGTAGAAATGTACATATATATATTTATATATATTTTTTTTTTGATATTAGCTAATCCATTTTGTATTCTTATGTGCCATTTGCACACCTTAAATTCTCCTTTTCTTTGTTGTTGTTGTTGGATTCGGGAAGGGGAAAGGAAAACTAAATTTAAGCCGATTGAAAAACAGATGGGTCAAATGTGGCCACGTGTGTGTGTGTTTGTGTGTGTGCGTCTGGCAAATACATTTTAATCCTTATACCCAAGGCATTAAATCAACTTGATGCTTTGATTTTTTTTATTTTATTTTTAGTTTGGTAGCCTTTTTTTTTTAGTTTCCAGCTTACCAGACTAAGTAAATTAAAGGTAAAATCTGACTGACTTTTGAAGTGCTCCGTTTTTAGCTGTTTAATTAAAAGCCCAAAAGCTTGCTCAATTTTTTTGTTCCTTTTTTTGAAGAAAATAAATCAGAAAAGTCTTTGACTTTAGCCACAATATGTCGTCGTCGTTGTCGTCATCGTCCTCATGGCCATATATACCCGTATCCATTTCCTTTTTGATTTTCTTTTTTTTTTTTTGAAGCTTCGGTGAGTGCTTCCTGCACGTTTATTTTTTAGCAATTTACTTTTTGGCTTTACCGTATCACATTTCCAGTCAGAAGTTGCCAGTTGGCAGTTGCCTGCTTTTCACAAATTCTCTTTTCAATGTCAGCTGCGTTGGCAAAGTAATTTACAATATCGATGCGAATGTGATGAGGTTTTCAGCCTTGGCCAAAGAACTTAAAGATGAAAATAATTATACAAGTTTTGTTTGGTTAAACTAAAAGATTCTGTTGTGTTGGGCCCCTTTGGAGTTTGCTTTTTGGATTATTTATTTATTTATTTATGGGCTCAACAGGCAAAGGTTCTTCCGTTCGTTCGTCCTTCTGACAAAGGCTTTTTGCCATAAGAATATGAATTTTATTACTGTGTATTTAAAAATGACAATAAGTACCTAAACACACACACACACACAGAGTCGAAATCCCTGGTACTGGCAATCAAAACAAAACAGCAAAAAAAGATGAAGAAGACGAAGCATGAACAAACACGTTCTCAATGCTCAATGAAGCTTAAAAGGCAACACAAACACACAGCACAAAGCAAAAGTAGCAATGAAATTGGAAAATGAAATGGAAAGAATTTCAACTGTATTGGTGTGTGTGTGTATGTGTGTGTGTGTGTTTTCAGGTGAAGCAAATTTGACTCGACTCACGTTGCCTTTGCCCAGCTGCTGAGCATGAAAATGAAATTTTCTTTCTTTCTACATATATATATATATATATTTTTTTATTTCATTATTTTTGTTTGGCTTTGCTTTTTATGCGTCGGGCACAAATAAAAATAATAATAAAATCAGCGCAATAAGCAAGCAATGAAAAGCAAAAGAGAGAAAAAACAAAAAAAAAAGACAGAAGAAGCAGAAGAAGACAATTCTTATGTTAATCGAGGCAATTTGAATGCCAAAAACATTATCCATTTTCAATCATAAATATTTATGCTTAAACTGCAAGACATCGATAAACGATAAATGGTAAATTTACCGTTGCTTAGGTCAAACAAGAACAAACCTGTCCATTCACTGCCTAATGAAATGGCAAAATCCAAGAAATAGAATTACACCTATAAACTTATTGTCACGTATTTTATATTTTTGCTTGGTTAGCCTAGGCCAAAAAAAGGACTCAACTATTTATGCTAATATGAGCTTTGTTCAGGCATAATAAGCCAACCAAAAAAATGCGAAAAAAAAGAAACAGCCAACCGAGCATAAATCTTGGTGTGCCAAAGCCTTGCTCCTTTTTCTCTGCTCTGCTCTGCTCTGCTAAGCTGTCATCAAAGGACGACGCGGCGTCTACGTTTGCTTTGATTTATTTGCATTTTTCATATTTACAGCTGCGTTTGCGTATTTTTATTATTATCAATGGCAGCAGGCTTCTTTTTTGGGCCCGAGGAGAGGGAGAAGGAGAAGGTCTTAACATAGATTTTGCATTTAAAAGTAAATTATACCAAAAACCACGCAATACAAAAAAACAAAACAGACAATCATTCCAGTCATCAGTAAAATGGACAGACAGACAGACAGTTGGACTAAATCCATTTGCATATTTTAAAAGCACACACACACACACACATAGACAAAATAGAACCTAATCCGAGATGGCTAACAAAAAACTAACAATGTTGATAACCGTAGAAAAAACAAAAAACAATTTTTGAATAATCAATGGCAGAAAGCTGACAAGAATTTAAATATAATTTAAATTTTAATAAAACAAAAAAAAAAACAAAAATAAATAAAGGATTAAAGTTAACCTTTAAACTTGAAAGTTCCCTGAAAGCCCCAAAATTTACTCGAAATATTATTAATTTCTCAGAACGCATTCAAATTCCATTCATTTCAATTCTTTCAACATTTGAGCTTTGATATCCATTTCAAAATATCACATAAATGTTTTTCATTTTTGGTTTTTTTGGTGGACCCAAAAAAATGTTGCTTCCACTCCATCAAATTTGAGGCACACACGAGTATGTGTTTATTTTGAGTGTATTGGTTGGGGGGCCCCTACTCCGCCCCTGGGCTGGGCTGGGCTGGGCTGGCCCCCAGCTCAAAGTCGCCTCGCTTTGCTCTGCTCTGCTCTGTTTGTGTTTAATTATTTATGTATGTGTGCGCGTGCGTGTGTTTACACATGTGTGATATGTTTTTATACAAGGCGCTTACACAGTCGCCCGTTTTTTCTTTGTTGTTGTTGTTGTTGTTTTTGGTTATACCACGGCTTATAGTTTTTGTTTTTTTTTTTTTTGTTTCGGGTTTGTTTGTTGTTTTTTCATGTTGCTGTTTGTTTTTTTTTTTTTTTTGTACCTTTTTGCTACCCATCCATTTTGTTTTCCTTTCGTCTTTCCATTTTGTCCTTTTGTCCATTTATTTTCTCTTGAACATTTGAAATTTATATTGAAACACACTCACACACACACTCATAAGCATAATTGTGCGTGTATTGGTTAGCGTGTGCTGTTTGTCTTAGCGTTGACTTCCGTTTCCGGTTTGTAAACAAATGGCGCCAGCAGACGATTAATTATTTTGATTTCTAGACTCTAGAAAGCCTAAAGTGTCCTGGCTGACTCGACTTGGCCACATGCCGCCTCCAAGTTTGCCGTGTCACGACACGTTTTTCAAATTATTCACCACAATGTTTTGTTTTGTTTTGATTTGGTTTAATTCCAACCATATTAAATGGCATGGAAAATGAAAGCTCTAACTTTTAATATTGATTTATTTTTAGGCTATAAAATTTCCATTTTTGCCAAATTCAATGGCTTGTGGCCAATAACAAATTAACAAATATAAATAGAAAAATCTTCAATTCATTTAAAAGTTATAATCGATTTAGTCGAAGGAATCTTCAATTTCTTTCAAATATTTTTGAAAAATATAAAAGAATGTTTAATATTTTGAATATAAAAGAAGTTTCATTAATTTGCCCATACCAGAAATCCAAAAGTTTAATTTAGTTTTAAAAAATTCTAGAAATTTCCAAGCTCAATTTTTAAAAAAATAAACCATTTTTTTTGTATATATAAAAACTTTCATTAATTTCTGTTGAAAAAAGGCAGAAAACTAAAAATTTTACAGAACTCAGAAATATATAAAATAATATTTCATTTCATTAATTTCTGATCGAAAAGAAAAAAGTAATTAAATGTCAGTCAGAATTTCCTCAATTTCCTAGCTTTTAAGAGCTTTAAAACAATTTGGGCTTAGCCTATTTGAGAAATAAAAAATCCTTAACTTTGTAGAATTTAATAGTTAAACATTATTGGTTTTATGATTGTGGCCAGGCAGCCAGCTAACTTGATATATTATATAAGTATAAGTATTTTTTGTTGGCTCAGCTCATCAATGAACCAATTTTCACACAATTACAGGTTAAAAAGGAATGGGTGGGGGGCGTGGCAATATGTCGAAAACCACAACGAGGCAGTTTTTGACACGTTAATGTGTTATGCTCGTCGTTGCAGGCCCAAAAAACCTTTCTCTAGGTTTTTGGGTGTAATTAATGATTGAACACACGGGCGCCTCAAAAGAAGAACAAAAAAAAATCCAGAGGACTCTGAGGAGTCTGCCTTGAATTTTGTTGTGGGCACAAAATATGCCACTCATTATTTTAACACACACACACAGAGAGAAATACAGACACATAAATTATGTTTCGGCTTCATTATCGGAACCAAATGTGTGTGAGTTTTTGGGTTTGGGTTTGGGTTTGGTTTTGTGGATTTGGGGCTCATACTGGCAAGGACATTAAAAATCAATTCACAAACTTTGCACGTACAGCTTTGATGTGGTTGTTGTTGTTGTTGTTGTGGTTGAAAGTGTTTTGTGGTTAAAATCAACTTGCTTAAGCTTTTTAAACATATTTTTTATGGTGGAGGAGTGGGGGAAATTTTGATAAACTCGACTTTAATTTAATCTCTCTCTCTCTTTTTTTGCAGAGTTGGCCAAACAAAATGGAATGACCAGAACTGTGCTGGTTGGGCTGGCAGAAAATGTTGCAAGAGTCTACAACAACAACAACAACAAAGCAAGCAACAATAACAAACAAAGAAATCAAAACACAACTTGGCCAGACCAGCAACAACAACAACAACAATAACAACATCAGCAAGAACTACAACAACAACAACAAGAAGAATTGCCAAGCCATTTTAAATACAAGCTTATTGGCCAATAATAATGGGCAGCAAACTGGCTTGGCAGCAACGGACGGCTGCAAAAATCAAAAAAACAACAACAACAATAACAACAACAACAAGAATAACAACAATCACAACTTGAACAACAAAATGCATTCCATCGATGAGCCACCAATGACGGTGGTCGTCGATCCTGGCCATCAAAAGCTGCGACGCAGCGGCAGTTGTGCTGCTCCTGGCGCTGCCTCCCACAGGCTACGCAAGACGAGTTCCTCCAGTGCCAAGTATTCTGGCACAGCCACGCCCACGCCAACGCCCACGCCCACGCCGACACCAACGCCAACAACAACGCGCAGTAGCCGACAAAGGACCGAAAGTACAAGCAGCAGCATAAGACCAAGACGTCAGCCATCGAATGCCTCAGACAGTCAACCTCATCATCAGCAACATCATCAACAACAGCAACAACGGCCACAGCAACAGCGTCAACAGCAACAGCATCAACAGCAGCAGCAGCAGCAACAACAACAGAGGCGACGCAACAACAGCAGCAGCAGCAACACCCACAAGCAACAGCAGCAACAAGCTCAGCCAGAGCCGCAACAGCAACGTAGACGTCGCACTTCCCGGCGGCACAGTGGCGCCTCATCGCTTAGTGGTGCTGGCCATCGAGGCGCTGCTGGCGGTGGCATTTCGGCCGCCAGCTCTTCAACCGCCTCCAGCTGCAATGGCAGCTGCAGCTCTGACGACGGCGACTCATCGCATACATCCTCGTCCAGTTCGTCGGGTGAACCGAATTTGCCATATCCGGGATTTCCGGAAATTGTTATGAAGGCGCTGACACAGGATACGCGACCGCGCAACTGGTGCCTAATGCTCATCACCAATCCATATCCTTTTTACAAACAAAACAAAATAAAACATAATTGATGATTTCTGTCCCTAATTGCCCAAAATGGCCTTGTTCCCTCGTCCTTCTCTCTCTCTCTCTCTCAGCGAATGTCCTTCAGTTTGTAGGCTTAATTTCGTTTGCATTTGCTGCTGCTCTTCTACTCCCTTCTTCTGCCCCAGAGGCGCATTTTCTGTCAGTTGTTTTTGCCATACCAAGGCGCGTCCTTGTCACATATATTCACTGCTGTTTGCAGGATATAAATGAATGCACATACAATACAATGTATATGTATTTGTAACTATGGCTATGGATATGCCTATAACTGTTTGTGTCTATCTGTGGAGAAGGTTTAACATTTTGAAGGCTATTGATTTTTGGTTGCGTGCTTCTTCTGAATTAAACGAGAGCAGTTTTTTAAATAATCCATATAAAAACTATCAGATGTTTATAGTTCCCCAGGTGATAGATAATATCAAATCGATAAATTCAAAGCTAAAACTTACAAACTTTTAGAGCTTTTTCCTCAGTTCTCAAGTGAAAAAATATAAATTGATAACTTCAAAGACAAATTCTTAAAAAGAATCTTAAATAGTTCATAAAAAAATTTAATGAAATATTATAATTCTCAGGTGGAAAAATAAATGAAAGAATTTATTTATAATTCAATAAAAATCTCAGGATCTTTTAAAATATATGTAGGTATGGAATTCTTAAAGTTCTCTCTCTATCTTTCTCCCTCTTTTTTCAGTATAATCTTTAGAAAAACTTTATTGAAAATGTTTATGGTTCTTAGAAGAAGAAATAAAAATTTATATTCTGTTTAATTCTCTACCAAAAAATCCCAGGATCATTTTAAATTTAGGTATGTAATTCTAAGAGTTTTTTCCCCTCTTATTCTAGGGCTATGAGTTTTTTTCCAATTCTTTTGCGAGGATCATTTAAGTTAGTTCTTTTTCTAGGGCCATAAACTTGTAATCCAACTCTCTCTCTTTTTTTTATGTGTGCTGATATTTGTCCTTTCTCTTCTTTCTCTGTCTCATTTTATCATCTACCTCTTTCAGTCTGACAAGTGTCAGCAAATTTTCGATAAGTATTCGGTATGTGTGTGTGTGTGAACTGCTCTCCTGTCACTCAATCTCTGCTGCTCTTGTTGTTGTTGTTGGTATATTGATAAAGTTCCTTGTACGCTGCCATTTATCTGCTACTGTCTCCTCCATTTTCCATCCATCCATCCAGCCAGCCATTTCCATAAGTCGGCAAACTGCAAAGATTGTGGATGTTGATGCTGGCGAAGGCGAAAATGTTCCTTGCCGTTTGGCATGTGCATGAAAAATCGCTTTGCATATTTTTGTGTGCGCGCACTTCACAATTAATTTAAAAACGGAATTAAAATTGACTGACATTTTACATGAAAACACACACACACATGCATTTAAAAATTAAAACCATCTGCGTCAGATGCCAGAAAAGATGGCAAGAAAAATTAAAGTGCTTAAATTCTTTGCTTGAACAAATTCAACAATTCACAAAGCTCTACGTGTTAAACAATAGAAAATGGTAAGAAAACAAAAGGAAAATTTGAATAATCATTGGCTTTCATTTTCATTGTAACCAACCAAAAAAAAAAAAAGGAAAAATTTGTGCTTTGTGATTGTTGTCTGCATTTTATGAATATCATTTTTGTGTAAACACGCTGACTGTCTCTAATCTCATTTCCTTTTCTCTCTCTCTCTCTCTCTCTGTCTTTTTCCCTCTGTTTCCTTCCTTTTCCCCATCCGGCCCGACTCTACTCGCTCTCCAGCCACTCGCGCTTACTTGTTGTCCATCAATTTTTCTTTTCTATTGTTCTCTGAATGTCCCTCAACACTCGACCCACACACACACAAACCACACCTTTCTCTGCTGTTGTTTTCAATATCTTTTGGAATTTTTTGTTGCCTTTGTTTTGCCCTGGTAGTTTTCAGTCCCCACAGCGCTGCTGCTCCTCGACAATTATTGTTTATCGTGTGCAATGCGATTGCAGTTGCCATTGCAATGGCCAAAGTCAACGTCAGCTCTAACCTCAAACTCAACCCCCTTGAGGGACAGCAATCACAATCAGCGCAATTCAATTGACATAGAGTGAATAGTAGAGGAAGGGAAGGAAACTGCAAAGATATCCTCACCGCAATCAAAGCCAACCGAGCAAACTTTTTGGGGCCATTACTTCGACTACATTTCCTGGGCGACTGACTGGGATCGACCAGGGGTGGCGTCATTGCCAAATGCTTGGCTAAACTAATTTAAGTTGTTTGCCAGCCAGTCAGCCAACCAGCGTCTTGGCTGGCATCAATGCCAACTTGCCCAAATTGCACCACAGTTCTCCAATTGTCATTGTCTCTTTATTGTTGCTATTTGTATGGTTTCGGAGGTCAAACTGCAAGAAAAATAAAAAAAATAGTTGCAGTTTAACAGCCTTTGCCGCCAGTTGGTGCCAGTGAGTCGTCGTCTATTGCTGACCTTGCTTTTTAAATAATCCAATGACGGGACATGTTTGTCTGATTGCCTGTCAATTGATAACTTGCCACTTAACTATGTGTATATGTGTAGACTGTACTCATATTCATTTTGGATAACGCAACTGACAATTTGACAGATGAAGTCAAACCGAAAAAAGAGAGAGCGCATTATTGCATTCTGGTTACCTTTACAATACAATGTTATACAAAAGAGAAAGAGAGAGAGAGAGAGCGCAGGGTTGCTTGTAAATAACAAGTATAGACATGAAAGTTTTATTTTACTGTATGCTTAAAATGCATCACTGTCTTTCTTTCTTTCTTTCTTTCTTATGCAGATGACACATTTATCATTTGTATGATGCCAGGAGGTAAAGTTACTTTTGCTGTCACTTTAAGCTTCTGTTGTCAGTCAATCACTTAGTCACTTAGTCAGTCTCTTGTGGAACTTTTAGTTTTTTTTTTCTCCCCCAGAAAAGTACTTAATATTATATTATATATTTTTGCCATCTTTCTTTCTTTGCATTTGCATTTGCAGTAGCAGCAGCAGCTGGGATATTTTTACCTTGATGGCGATGCCAAAACCAATTGCCACTTGGCTACTCCATTAGTCGTTAATTACGGTGTATTTATTTCGTTTGATGAATTGAATTAGTGCTCAAAGATTGCGAGTAGTGTTCTGGGTTCTGGTTAGCCTCAGGCTTCCCTTTTGTGGCTAAATGACTTCATGGCTTTTGTGGTCTTGGTCTCAATTCCCTTGGGGCTTTCTAAAATACACACGATTCAATGAATTGCCATTGCAGGAGCCTGCACTCGTGTGTGTGTGTGTGTGTGTGTGGGAGCAATTTCCTTATGCTGTGCAAGTAATTAGCTAACCAGAGCTTCATTTGGGGTAAGGGGGGGGTGACAAATTGTTGAGCCATTAGGCAATCTGCCAGACAGACGATAAAAGACGAAGAAGCAGAAGAGAAGTAACCAAATGGTTGTAGGTTAAATGAGTGGAAAATGCGTAAAAGAAAAAAAATACTTTGGGGAAAGTGCTTTTAGTCGTTTTTCATGCAATTCAATAATTGATGATGGCCTTGCACAACTGTACTTTTCAGTGTTGGCAAAGGTCCCAAATTAAACACAATTAGATTTATTTGAGCAAATTAAATCAAGTACAATCTCAAGTTCTTCTCTGCCTCAGCTTTCTCTTTCAAATGAAATCAATTGAAATAAAAAGAAAAATAGTTACAACTTGGTTCGCTAAACGTTGCCCACAATTTTGCACAGAATCACAGAAAATTGCAACCGTCTGGGCCAATTAGTACAGTTTTGCAGCACTCGCTTTCTGTCTCTGTTTTGTTCTCTCGCTTACTTTTTGCATTGATTTTTGGCCCATTGCCGCATTTTTTCACAATTTCCATTCCGCCATATTCGCTTGGTCGGTCGGTCAGTCGGTCGGTTGGGTCGCTTTGTTTGTCAGTGTTTTAATTTGTTGCGTTTTTTTTTTCTCTTCATTTATTTTTTTTTTTCTTTTTTTACACGCTTGCCTGCATCCTTGACGTGGCCGCTCCCTTGGTCGCCTTTACGCTCGACTTAATTTGTTTACTATGGGCCTGCTCCGCCTGCTCGGCCTGCTCCGGCTGCTCTGGCTGCTATGGGGCCAGGCAACCATGAAAAGTGGTTGCTGTTGTCGGAGCAAATCAAAAATAATGCGCGTCTCGGCCGCACGCCAAACTGAGTGAAATAAATGTGAAACGGGCAGAGAATGGAGCAGCAGGGCAATCCGTGGTCACTGCAATATTTATACTAGGGCGATTCAACTCGACTCAGGAACTAGACCAACCCATTGTCATTTTATACTATATTCTCTCTCTCTCTCTTTCTCTTGTTTACTGACCTGCATTTTCCCCCAAAAAAAGAAAAAACACACACAGAAAGAGAGAGAAATTAGTGACCTCCTCCGGGTCCGGTTTGGGTCTCCTAATTAATTGCATGGATTGTCAATTGTTCTCTGTGCATTGTTGTGCTGGTTTTATCTTTAATTGTGCCTTAAATAGCGTAAATATTTTTGCAGTTGGCCACCACAAATGTGGCCATTTTCCGCACTCTGATTGTGTTGACCATCATAAATGCTTTCACTTCAAGGACTGCCAATATCACTGAAATTTCACAAAGTGCATTGACATCAAACGAGGCTGACTTGATGTTGATGTTCAAAGTTGACATAATGACGACAATTCACTGTCGTCAATTTGCGCCAATTCTTTGGCATTTTGACTGAAAGCCTTGACGACCACAAACGACGACAAGCACTTGAGAGCGCATTAGCGGTAAAACTAATGTTGCCAGACTGTTATACTCTATAAAAAAGCATTTAACTTTCGAGTTGGTTCGCACTTAACTTAATCAATTATTATTATCTCTCTGAATTGGCGCACATGGTTCGAGAGAGTATCTATTTTAGTCATATTGCTTAATTGCATCACTCTGGGAATGTATCAGCCCTGTGTGGATGATGGTTGTCTATCGAATCGTTGCAAAATTTTACAGGTAAGTTTAAATTCTTCTACTTACGCTTATTTATGACAGACGACAGGTAATATAAGTCAACCAGAGCGGATGTCTGTGTGTGTGTGTGTGCGTGTCACATTAAATGTCATTTATTTAGGCAATTTTTTGCTCCACTTCCTGCCAAACTGCCAGCATCGTTGGATGACTGCCAGGGTTGCTTTGTTGGCACTTTGGCTCATTAGACAGGCGGGGGGGTGTAGGCAATTACAAAAGGTGTGAAATGTTGCCACACACAAACATTTTGATATAAAAAAAAAAAAAAAACATCACTTGTTAATTGATGATTTTCTTTTTATAGACTTTCGATGACATCATCTTTGCCTTCTTTGCCTTGGAAATGACCATCAAAATGGTCGCCATGGGCATGTTTGGTAAAAATACGTATTTGGCCGATTCGTGGAATCGCCTGGACTTTTTCATTGTCCTCGCCGGCCTATTGGAGTATGTGATGCAGGTGAAGAATTTAAATTTAACAGCCATACGAACCATACGAGTATTGCGTCCCCTGCGTGCCATCAATCGAATACCCAGTGAGTTTTGAGCAGTCTGCAAATGATGGATGAATGGATGGATGGATAGATGATTCAATGATGTATTTTTCCTTCCTGTTTTCCTTCATTTTCTTTTTTTTCTTTGTTTGTTTGTTTTCTTGTTTGTTTCCTAAACTTATCTTGCCTTAGGCATGCGAATTCTGGTGATGCTATTGTTGGATACATTGCCCATGCTCGGAAATGTTCTGCTTTTGTGCTTTTTCGTATTCTTCATCTTTGGCATCATTGGCGTCCAACTCTGGGAGGGCATATTGCGTCAACGTTGCGCTCTTGAAACGCCGCCAGGCGTTGTCTATCCGGAAACGTAAGTACAGCACAAAAAAATATAGAATACAACAAAAAAAAAGAAATGAAAGCCCCAATCTTCCTTAAATGATCTTTGACTATTTTACATTTAATCGTCTGCTGTCTGCCGCCTAAAGTTTGCTATCTGCAGCAACTTTCAGTTCGGTATTTTTATTTTATTTATTATTATTCGTTTATTTTTTTTTTCAAATATTACAATATATATCTTCTGTTTTGATTTTGTTTTGGTTTGATTTGATTTTGTTCATAGACGATATATAAACTTACTTATATAAAACTAATATATATCATATGAATTATAATCCAAGATATATGAAAAAAAAATGAATTTATTTCCTCTTATATATATATATATAAATATTCACGGTTTATTTTTGATTCGTCCAGGCTTTTGGTTTTGTGAAACAAACTATTCAAATCATAATTCTATATAAGAAATAAAATATATACCTATATAACCATAATTATACACATGTATATTGTATAAGGCTTAAGGCGTGTGTGGCTGCTTCTCTACTTGATTTTTATTATACCCTGTTTTTTTTCTTTATTTTATTTAATTTTATTTGATTTGGTTTTTTTTTTTTTTGAAGCATTTCCGAGCTCAACTTTGAAGCGTTTAATTTTTTTTTTTATTATTATTATTTTGCCTCTGAAACTGGCCAAGCAATTAACAAATAAACAAAAAATAGACAAAAATTATTTTTGCCATAAAATCTAGGTATAAAAAAAATATTTCACAAAGCTTTAAATCGCCTAAGTGTTATTTTTTAGAGTTTCTTTAAAAAATTTATTAAAATTAGATAATGAATAGCAATTGTCTTGAATTTTTTTTTATATTTTTATTAATATCCTAAATTATAAAAATTCATAATAGTGATACAATTTCACTTTCATAAGTCAGTGATATATTTAGTTAAAGTTTAAGGTTAAAAAACTGAGGTATTTTTGTTTTCTTCAATATTTTTCTTTCTATCTTCCTGGCTTCTTAAGATAATTAAAAAAAAATAATTTTTCTATATTTAAAATTCAATTACCTTTCAATTGATATGAAATATATGTAAAAAGGACGAACAGGACACCGGCTGGACTTGAAACAAAATTTGTATTTGTATATTTTGGAATTTGGTTTTCTACATATATTTTGAGATCGGCGTCAGATACTGAAATATAAAACGTATTTTTTGACTCGTCTGAATTTTATCTTTCATTTGATATGCCATTTGTCCATATTAGTGCAATTTTTTAAAATGATAAAATTTGCAATAATTTTTCAAAGTTATTTTTGGGGTCCAACAGTTTTTAGCTTATATTTCAAGAACCCCTTCAGTTACTAAAATATAATTCATATATCCTGATCCGCCTGATTATAATCTTTCGTTTGATATGCCGTTTGTCCTTGTAGGTCCTTTTTTTCTAGCTAAAAATAGCTAAATTTCAGCGTTTTTTAGTGAATTTATTTTTCATTGTTTTTTCTACGAAAAAATGGTTGGATATGGACGAATGGCATATCAAATGAAAGGATATGTTCAGACGAGTCAGGTGATGTCAAATGTATTCCCGTATCTCAAGCGGTTCTCAAGATATATGTCAAAAACTGTTGTGCCCTTAAAAATCCTTTACAAATCACTGCAAAAATTTATGAATGTGTAAAACTGCACCAATTTGGACAAATGGGATATCAAACGAAAGTGGACGTCAAGTAGAATCAAGAAATGTAATTTGTATTTCTCTATCGTAAACAGTTCTTTAAATAATTACAGAAAACCAAATTTAAATTTACCCAAATTTACACATTTTATTCGTACAATTAATTTTATCGTAGTATACTTTTAGGTGTCATTTAATTTTGTCAAATAATAAATATGCTTTGAGATGTTAATTTTGGCATATAAAAAATTCAAGATAATTGCAATTCATTTTCTAATTTTAAGTATTTTTGAAAAAGGCTCTGTTTTCATTTTCATTGAAAAGGGTATAAAGCCAGTAGAAATTAATATTTTCTGCTGAGGCTGCCAGAACAATTTGCATATGAAATGCAACGAACGAACGCTTGTCAATTTGATGATGAGATGAAGTTGATGCCAAGCACTCACCCACTTCTCAAGCGCACACACACACACACACACACACACTTAAATCTACCCAAAAATCAGTGTCCTTTTTGGCCAGCTTGTGCTGCTGCCACATGCGGCGCTGTGGTTGCCCATTTGCGTGCGCATTATGAGGCAAGTGGATCGCTTTATGGCCCTGACAAGGAAAAGCAAGAGCCGGCAGCCCATTCACCAGGCTTCCTCTCTAAAGTAGGCAAAGATTTTAAACTTGCAAAAACACAATCATTTATCATGGACTGGGTGTGTGTGTGTGTGTGTGTGGCAGTTAGTGTGGGAGCTGCCTGCTGTGCCGTCAAGACCAGTCAACGGACTCACTCACAAACACAAACAGATGCGCAGCTGGGGAAGCTACACCAACAACAAAAACAACAACAAAAATACTTTGCTTTCATTATTTTCCTTTTTTTTTTTATTTACTTAAGTTTTTGTTGCTACTTTTCTTTTGTTCTTTGCATTATGAAAAATATTTTTTATTGTATGTTTATTTTTTTGCGCCTAATCATTGTAAATAAATACGAAATTGTTTGAAAATGAATTAATGCCAATTAAATTAATATTTTTCTTTGTTATTTTTTGATTTATTTAACTTGATTATTGACATAATTAAATAGTTTATTTTTTTATTGTTGCTGGTTGTTATTATTGTTGCATTTGATATTAATTGAAATTCAATTTGCCAACACACTTAAGTTTTTAATTATTTATTATATAACACAAAATATGCCCCAGCCGCCATTTAATACTAACACTCCCAAAATGGCCCAAATGTTCTGTGAATTTGTAAATAAGATAATAAAAAGCCACAGACTCGGAAGTTTAGTTTTATTTTTTATTAATATAAAATATATGCATTTTTCTTTTTTTATTTGACATTGTTTCA
The DNA here is from genome assembly GCA_035078625.1 of Scaptodrosophila scaptomyzoidea. Lineage (NCBI taxonomy): Eukaryota > Metazoa > Arthropoda > Insecta > Diptera > Drosophilidae > Scaptodrosophila > Scaptodrosophila scaptomyzoidea. The sequence continues at coordinate 72,541 of JAWNPY010000088.1, forward strand.
TAACTTTTTCAAATGCCCCGTGCTAGCTTTTTGTACATGTTTCCATAGCACAAGCAGCAAAATTGTACAGTAAAAAAATAATTAAGAATATATAAAAAAAAAAAACGCTAAAGAGTTTTAAGTAAAATTGAATGTAAAGTTTTGTCAACGCCCGTCCATTTTTTTTTCGTTTTTTTTTTGTTTCGTTTTGTATATATATGAAAACACAACTGTACTTACCAACTGTACGCAACTGTACACAAAATGTACACAACTGTACACTGTCATTGCAAAGAACACATCAGCTTACAAAGATAAGTAGCCCGCCACTTTCAAAAAGAAATTGAAAACTTGATCAGAACCTTAAGCCGCAGGCAAGTTTTACTTATCCTGCTTACTTGCCGCCCACCTTTTCCCCCCTTCTCTCACTCGCTCTCTCTCTCTCTCACTCTCTCAATCTCTTTTTCTCTCTCTCTCTCTTATACATTTACATATATATGTATTTGTATACATCTGTGCAGACAGAGGCGATAACAACAAATAAATAAAATATATATAAAAAAAAAAAAAACAACAACCAACAATAACAAAAAATAGCAAAACAAAAGAAAAGAAATAAAAACAAAACAATTTAATCCAAATTGAAATTATTTTAAAAATTTCCAATTACAATATTATTATTATTATTTGTGTTATCAAGGAGAATGATCATTTATAAAAAAAAAAGAAACCAAAACATTTTATTGGCAAGTTGAAACATGACAAAAATAAACCGACAATGAGTAAATTAATTGTTTGTTTTGTGTTGATTTTTTTTTTGAAAAGTTTTGCAAATTGCTTAGAAAACAAAATAAAAGAAGAAAACACAAAAATCATACCGGGAACAAATTTTTTGTTTACAGGGGACTACCTGATGAGTACAGAGTTCGAGTCCGTGTTAACTCGTAAGATAAAATGATTTATTTTCCCCCTTTTAACTAAAAAAAAAAAAACAAAACAAACACACACACAACAAATACACACAAATACATATATATTTACTAGAGACTACACAAAGACACAAACAAACAAAAAAAATATATATATATATATCCCAGTCACATAGACGCAACTGTAAACGATTGTTGTCTATTTTCCGTACCCCTTTTTGGAATCCTCTCAGGATTCGGATTAATTTTGAAGCTAATTTAGCTGCACTCTTAAATTGTCCTCTCGTATCCTATTTTTACCCATTATCCTAGCCTATTGATAAACACACATACAAATATACACACCGATTTCTATATAATTGTCCGTATATGCGTATAAATACTGCTAAATACGCTCTCTAACTAACTCTGTCTCGCTCGCTCGCTATCTCTCTCTCTCTCTCGTTTATCCTATCTAGTAATATTTGAATAAAATATCTACTTATTATAATTAATATCAATTTCACTAACTGTGTTTACCAACAAAATATAATCAATGTATTTCTACTCTTTATAACTTGCAAAGCCAAAGAGCAACACTCACAAAAAAAAAAAAATACAATACAATCTATATAAATTTAGTTAGACATTCTCTCTCTCTCTCTCTTTCTCTCTCTTTCTGTCTACACAATACTAATAAAATTTTATATGTAGAATCAAATACAAATAGATCAAAAAAACAAACTGTAAGAAATTAAAAAAACAACAATTTTAAAAATGTTTAAAGGTCCCATTTTTTTTTTAATTTCGTTTAGAGCCAAGCAAGCATTCTCTCCCGATTCGGCACAATAATAAAAAAAACAAAATAACAACAATGAAAATACCAGTAAATGTTTTATGCTCACACCTAAAAGTAGTTTATTGTTTTTCTTTTTTTGTTTGTGTTTCTTCGTTTGCTAACTTTCATTTATTTGACTACATTGTGTTTCACTTTGTTGTGCTTTATGGTTTTTTTCTAGCCTTGATGTTGTGCTACTTGTAAAATGTTTTTCTTTTTTTTTTTTAAATTGACCAATTAATTAAGAGCACTTGTTTTTTTTTTTTTGTTGACAAAAAACACACACAGAAAAAATACTTGGATATTTTCAATTTGCATAAGTAATTCAATTTATTTATTTATAATCGAAAATAATTCGACATCAAGGGCGAAATCTAAAACTCAAAAACTCTATATACAATACAAAAAAAACACCTACTGAACTATGAGTAATTCCATTTTCAAAAATAAAAAATAAAGGCAGTTGCAAAACTAAAATGCCCGTGAAAAGCAAATACCATCAAGCAGTTCCCTGGCAAGCAACGATTTTCATTTATTTTTTTTCCTTTTCATTTTTATATCCTATATACAATATACAATTTTTTTGCTACACACACTTGAAAAGACAAGCACAGAGGCACATTACACTTACTCAAAAATACACCAAGTAAATAAACACTTGCATTTTTTTTTTTAAATTAAAGTAGAGCAGAAAACAATTAAATGAATTGACGGTAAAGCCGCAAATGAATGCTAAATGATATACAATATACATACATATATGTAAGCTCAACTCTTTTTACAGGAAAAACCATCAGTTTCTATTGGAAAGGTATTTAAAGCTGCCCCAAATAAGTATGCTACAATAATTCAATTCAAATTCAAACTCAAGGCGCTTAACATTTAATTGGGTTTGGGGATCACACACACAACATTTAGTATAAAAATGTAGCGAATTCGAAGCTCACATGTGCATATCAAATACACACACACACACACACACACACATTACATTTACACTGAAGCACAGACATTTTAAAGTTAAAATTCGTATTTTTTTTTTTTCATTTTGAATTGGTGTGTGTGTGTATTTATTTTATTTTTTCTACTGAAGTTTCGCTTTGTGAGTGAGGCAGCCGGCCAAAACAACCAACCAACCAACCAACAGACCGACAAATTCTCAGAATGATAGACAAAAAAAAAGAAAGAATATTTTTTGTGCTGCAACGCGTTTAATTTGAATTGCTTTCTTGTACTTCATTTAAAATTGTTTTAACTGTTTTTTTATATTATGCGTTTTAAGTGTCGCACTTTTATTTTATGTTTGCGGCGTACAGTTGAGTGTCGTCGTTGTTATAGCGTAAAGTAAATTACATTTAAATGCTTTGCATTAACTGTACTATTTGATGGCTTAATAAGGCTACAGCACAGTGCTTTCTCTTTCTATCTCTTTCTCGCTTGCGCTCTTTCTTCTGAGACAACGCACGCTTTTCTTGCTCTCTCGCTCTAACACATGCGTGCACCTTTTGGTTGAAGCCAGGCTCGCTCTCTCTCTCTCTCTTTTTAATTACTCGCCCGCTCGCTCGCTCACTCTGTGTACACATCTGTCTGTCGCTCGTTCTCTTTATAAATGTACGTCTCTCTTTATTTCTTTCGCAATAAATATATATGTATACATCAAACTGTGGATTATCTTTTTGTTTTTATTATTATTATTGGCAATCTTTCTCTCTCTGTCTCTTTATTTTTTTGCTAATCTAGTAACTCTGTGTGGAAAAATCGCTAGAAAAAAAATTGCACATTATTTTTTCTTACTACAAAATTGAACTAGTTATCTTATTTTTTTTTTTATTCTCTACGTGTCCATGTAAATGTTTAAAAATAAAGAAAAAAAAAAACATATGCTCTAGTAGCATATAATATCGTATTATCGTACCTACTATAATGTCTAAATATGTATAATCTATATAAATATGAATATTGAAATATTGTTGAAACTTGTTTGTTTTATCTCTTTCTCTCTCTCTCTTTCTTTCTCTCTCTCTCTCTCATTCTCTCTATTAAAATTTTACTACGATTGTCTTCTCTCAAATTCCCCCACTTACACATACATATGCACACAATTACTCGCTCTATCTCGCTCTCTCTCTCTCTCTCTCTCTCTCTGTCTTCAATGTCTTAAACTCAAAATTAATAAAAAAAAAAAAAATCCAAACAACAAAAATTCCCAACAAAATTATGCTTAAACAACAATTTGTTTAGCGTTTCGCATTATTATGAGTTCTCCAAGGATCAGGATTATATATGCTCGACACCAGATGATTCGGGTATGCATTTATGCGCCAATTTTCCACCCTATCGCATTGGCGCCCTCGTCTGTAGCGGTAAGTGAAAAAGAACAGAACAAATTCATTAACACATAACACACCAAGTTCCACAAATTGTTCCGTACGTGAACCTTGAAATTATTCCTCTCTGGAGCCATTTGACTCATCACATTTTTTTTTTTTTTATTTTGATCAGCTTAAAGTTAATAAAGTGCAAAATTGCTTCAGTAATCAAATTTAATGACATTTTTAATTACTTGCCCTTCTCGCGTTAATGAGTAAAATCTTAAGGAAACTTAAGAAAACACTGTCATTGACACAACTCCTCCTTCTCTTTCTTCTCTCTCTGCCAAGTATAATAAATTATATTTTATTAAATTTTCGTGTAGCGGACGCCAAACCCTATGACTTTAATGAGCCAACAAATACATCCTGCGTGAATTGGAATCAGTATTACACAAAGTGCAAACAAAGCGGCGAGAATCCATTTCAAGGCACCATATCCTTCGACAACATTGGCATGGCCTGGGTGGCCATATTCCTGGTGAGTAATTAGAAAGCAACCTAATGCATAAATTTGCATCTCTTCATCATGATGATTCTGCCTTTTGGGTTGAATGGTGGGAAATGGGAAATGGAAATGGGAATGAGTGTTTGGTGTTGTTCTGTTTTTCCAATTAGCGTACAACTTTGCCAACTCAAATAACACAACTGTGTCAACTCTGTCTGCTTTTAAATTGGCCAATAAAAACGGTAGCAGAACAATGCTTCTTGTTGTTGTTGGTGTATGTTAATTTTGTGTCAACTGTGAGTTGGACAATCTTGTTGGCATTTGCCATACTGACAATTTGGCATCGGTTTCTTTTTAGGGGGTGGGGCAGGGGAAAGCAATCATATCAAATTTAAATAGCCATTAAATATAAATTAAATACAACAAAAAAATGCACGAATCTCGATGACAGCTGTGCATAACGCGAATCACGTGACTGGGCTAAAAAAAAAAACAGGAAACGTGACTTGTTACAAGCATCGACACTGATTGCCAAATCTCTCATCCCTCATCTCTCCCCCCTGTCTAATTACACACACTTGTTTATTATTTTTGTTGCTGTTTTTGTGGTTACAGGTCATCTCCTTGGAAGGCTGGACAGACATAATGTATTACGTGCAGGATGCCCACAGCTTCTGGGATTGGATCTACTTTGTGCTGCTAATTGTTGTGAGTATCCAACAATTTGCCAAAAAAAAAAATAAAAGAAAAGAAGAACATTAAATAAACTTGGCCCACGACCAACCAAGAAGAACATTCAAGTCGAATTGATTTCCGTTGCCTAGCAAGGACTTGAGAGTTCTTATCTCTTTCTCTCTTTTCCTTTCTCTGTTGCATATTCAATTCCCTTTGAATGAAGTCTAATTAAATATGCATGAAATGTTGGGCCAATTCCAAAGGGCTTAGCCGTTTGAATTTGAAATATTGAATATGAATTATATTTTGAAGTATGGTAATAATTCCATAAATTGAGCAATCAGTAGACACTTTCATTTTATTATTATGATTAAGCTGATTTTAAGCTGATGAAATTTAATTGATTTTCGACTTTTGTTGGCAAAAGGGAGAAATATTCAAAGTAATTTAAAACAAATGTAAATGTTAATACAATAAAATTGTTTGATGGACAACGATGCCTCCCAGAAAAAGTTATAAGGATACATGTGACTAACACACACACACACTTACACATAAGATGGCGAAACTTGTAAAAGTTTTGGGTTTGATTGAGGCAGAAGTATAAGTGCAACATCATTTGCATTTTTGCACAAGTTGGCAATTTGGCCAAAGCAATTTTCCAAACTAAAAGTTTGAGCAGCCGACTAATGGCAGCACAAATATACTTACACTCACACTTGCCCATTTATGTATGTATGTTTGTATTGCCTAACTCCATGTGTGTTTGCCATTTTGGCCATTTTGCTGCTGGAAAAACCAAACCAAACCAAACCAAACCAAAGCAAACCAAAGTAAAGAAAGCTGTGAAAGGCAAAGACTACGACGACAGTTCAGAGCAGCAGACTTTGTGTCCTTGGACTAATTAAAAGCCTTTCAATGTAAATACTCCCACACACGTTCACATACGGGCTCAGGCACGCACATTGGGGACAGTCAAACAAAACACAAAAAAATTATACACATATACAGCAAGGACAAATAACATAAGAGATATTTTAGTATTTATGAAAAGGAAAAAAAAAGAGAGCACTTTAAATTAAACAGCTTTCAATTGAAATTTAATAAAACTATTCAGGCTTAAATCAAATTAGATTTATCAAGCTTATAGATCATCCATTGAAATAGCCCAAAGCAATAAATATTTCGATTTCGATTATTACAAACGATAAAATCATCAGATGGCAGGACTGGCTGACTATCGATTATTACGAGAGAATGGCGAGAAGAACACAAATAATTTTAAAGTTTTTTCCCCCTTACAAATATTGTTTAAATAACACAGATCTACAAAAATTAACTTTCTTAAAACTTTTTTGGTAATTTGAGTTATTCTCTATGCTCTTCAGTGTGCTGAATCCAAATATGATTTCCGTTTTTTTGTATCACGTCACTTTTGGTCAGAAACAGGAATACTTTTTTTATCCCCCATACAAAATTCATTTTTTGTAGAAAGTCCTCAGCTCATATTTAGATCTCAAACTACTTTTCACGAAATTGTAAAAATTCTTCTGAATGTTTTTTCTATATATTTGGATTCAGCACACTCAAGAGCATAGAGAACAAGTTTCATTACCAAAAAAGCTTTTTGGTTGTAGACCTGTGTAATTTA
>JAWNPY010000089.1:0-79011 GCA_035078625.1 Scaptodrosophila scaptomyzoidea
GTTGGGTCGGTCTCGACCAAAAACACACGATATCTTAAATTACTCTTTAACTACTGAGTGGATCTTAAGACTTCCTAGGAGAAAATTGTAGCCCATAGAACTACCTATTTTTAAATTTTTATTAAAATCGGATGGTAAGTTTCAAAGAAATAAATGAAAGAGAGTCAATTTTTGTTAAAAACTTTAAAATTGCATATCTCGAAAATGGTGCCATAGAAAATTTTTTAAATAGGATTTTCTTGTTATGGGATTCATATACTATGAGCGAAAAATAACGAACTTTCTGGAGCAGATCATGACTTTCATTTTGTAAACTAGTGTAGTCACTGTATATACGTAAGGATGTAAATATGTATAAATAAATATGTGCATTACGTATTGGCATTTTGGCTCTCTCCAATTTAACCAAATGTTCCCGGTCAGCGGTTAGTTTCACGCCAGCTATTTCCAACCGCCTATTGCCAAACCAAACCAAACCAACACCAACACCCCCACCAAATGTATGAATGCATTTGTAAATGACTGCGACAACAACAACAACAGCTTTATCTGCACAATTATTTATTCACAACAAATTGCATTTATATGTGCACATACGTACACACATACCAATGCAGATATGCATGTCGATGTACATGTATGTGCATCTGCATCTGCGTGAGGGTGCATTGTGAGAGTGTAAAGAGAGAGAAGAGTAAAAGACCGGACAAAATGATGATGGACAAAAATACGGGATGAGTAGTGCCAACACACAAACACACACACACACACACACACGCAGCCCTGCACACGCACATTGACAATTTAAATTATTTATTGCAAAAATACACATTTGTACATATATACGTATAAATATGTATGCATTAAGTATATACATGTTTTTATATACTAATTAAATGTGCATTGCATACTACAATGAATATACATGTATGTACATACGAATATACTGTAGGTATATATAAAGAGCTGAGTTCGTGAATATTTGTGCATTTGTCCGTAATTGTACATAACATAGTAAATTACATACGAAATTCCCTGTATATGTACATACCTACTTATTAATACAATAATAAGTACCTAATATTTGTTTACTTATAATTAACATATACCTCCATATACCTATTGTAAAAAGTATTACCAGATTTAAATTCAGATCCAAGGCATACGTATGTATATAAATATGTAATATTTTTTCCGTTTTTTTAATTGGACGTAAACTTTTTTCTTTTTTACCATATAAACAATTTAGTGCTGATTTTTTAGCCAAAAATCGAGATTTTTTTAAACAAATTGCATACCTAATTATTTTAAAATTCAATATAATGAAAAAATCCTATGTACTTCAAAAGAGAATTGTTGGATTATTATAAAACTTGTTGAATTTCTGTTCTAAGTCTAATATTTGTAAAAAATCCGTCCTCTCATTTTGGTCTTTGAAAAAAAAGGTTTCGGAAAATAATAATAAAAATATACTTTTTCACACATAAATACCCATATATTAAATAAACTTGCTAGTTAGTGTTACCCTTTAATCATAGGGAAAGCTTAACATTTTCTTCCTGTTCCCTGTTTATTTTAAGGTTTTTCATTTAAATATCCCTAACAAGATTTAAATTTTTGAAAGATTTTCACACGCATGCAAGTATTTTTTTAATCAAAAATGCAAATGTTGTACGTATAAATAAAAATCAAAATACATCATGTCATTGCATCTAAAAATTTGATAACAAATAAAAACCTAGAAAGACAATCGGATTATTAGATAATAAGTTGGAGAAATCGTTTGGAGATTTTAGGCAGACAAAATTCTATTCTATTCTATTCAATTTTTTGGAAAAAAAGAGTCTTGGAATAAAATAATATTTGAGCACAGTCAGTCGGTTTTATGGAATTAAAATTTGTTTCTGAATTCATCTTTGGTTAATTTGAATTTGAATTTAAAAAAAAAAAAACATAAAAAGGTCAAAGTCATACGAGCTTTCTACAATTCCAGCAGTTGAATTTTGGAGAACACAAAACATCAATCTACATTTGCCACCCAACACAATCAAAAACAGACTCAAATAGAGATGCAAATGGAGTTGTTGGGCACAGCTAGTTTTATTATTGCTAGAAATGTCCATATTCAAGCAAACAACCTTGACACAGGCCTTGGCTGTCCTGTCATCGTCCTCGCCATCGTCTCTCGCTTGAAATCGACACAATGCCAAGCCAATTGGACAAGAGTACAAGGGTGTTTGGAGTAGTCAGGAGTCAGGAGTTTGTCTGTTGCTCGGTTCGAATCGAACTGAACTGAATCGGATCGACTTTGATGTTGATGCTGCTGACGTTAAATTTTACTAAGAAGCTCTCCATACTGATTTGCTAATTCTTATACAGAAAAAGTAGTTATTAATTTTCTCGGCTTTATTTTTTGTTTTATATGAACTCTTGTTTCTGATTACTGCAATATCTGCAATAAGTTTTGCACTTGTGGCCTCAGAAGTAAATTAAAAAATAAATTAAATTAATCAACATATATTCTGATCCTCAATAAAATTTTTAAAAGTTTAAGTTTATTTAAATACTATTAATATCAATTTAAATCAAATTAAAATTGAATTTTTCTAGTGAAATTCAAATCTTTTGACCAATCAACTAATTTGTATGTTCTAAGCCTATGGGTAAATTATTGAAAATAAATTAAATTAAAATTGTGCCAATTGAGATCATTGAATAATCTATTTTGGCTCAATCTAAAAATATGAATGCTCAAATATTTATTTATATATTACATATTTTAAATTTTTCTACTCTTAAGCTCAAAAATTTTCTGATGTTCTTGTTTTTTGAAAGGAAATGGAAATCAATAATAATATAAAAATTTCTGCTGCTGCTACAAAATCGATAAAATGGAATACATATCAAAAACATTGACTTTTTAGCAACGACTACAACAACAACAAAAACAAAGCCAGCCAACGATGCATTTGTAAATTCAATGCATATGTCTCGTAGTACATAGGGGTTAAAAGTGCATTCGGCTGCACCTGTTTGGTAACTGTCTGGGTGTGTGTGTGTGTGTGTGTTTGTATGTGTGTGTGTGTGTGGTTTGTGTTCTCTCTCAGATAAATAAGATGAATGGTGAAACAGAGCAAAGCAAATGCATGGACAACACAGACACATACAGATGCAATTTATTGCAATGCTATCAGTCTGCAAAAAGTGGAAATGCATTCTTGCAACACTCACACACGTATACACACACACACACACACTCATACACCGTTTACAATGAGACAAACTGTTGGTTGGCCAGAAAGGGAAAGAACGCGAATGAGTAGAAAGGGAAACGAGTTGGAGATATAGAGAGAAAGAAAGGGAGAGAGATATAGCAAGAATAGGCATAGGAAGAGCGAGATAGAAAGTGTGCGTATGTGTGGGATAAATGAATTGTGCAATGCTAGCCGCCACTGCCACTCTCAAAATAAGGGATGCATTCACGGTGCACTTGAACGGACTCTGACTCGGACTCAGTGGACTGAAGCGACGAGCGAACTGCAACCAAAAACTGCAGTTGAAGTTGACGCAGTGTGTGTCTGCCTCTGTTTTGTGCCTCTCAGTGGAAAGGGGTAGACGGATTTTGGATTTTATATCCCTCCGAAAACTGACCAGCCAAAATATGCAACTGCAACGATGACGCTTACGTTAGCGTCTACGCCGCAGCCGAAAACTGGCAGATGACTGTGCCGATGCCGATGCCCGCTTAAAAGCAACATAGCTCACACTGACCTAAAACCAAAGACCAAATTTTCAAATTACAATGTTTTTAATATGTAGGTACCTACAATATATTTTAAATTTTTAAATAGGTACTATTATTATTAAAAACAAAGTACCTAGTTAAACCTAACTTAAAAAAAGTAGCCTTTAATTATAGTAAATAAAAAAAATTCGTAACAGAAAATTCAAATTATTTTCTTTTCAAAATATCAGAATCACTGTCAAAATTATTCATTTTCCTAACAAGAATCTAAATTTTTATGCTTTTTTCAAAAAAAGTATATTCATTTTGTCACGTATGTTTATATGTATGCAAACTAGTCCCTCAGTTTTAAAGCTATCTTGATGAAACTTGGAGACAAGACATTTGTCGGAACCAGCCGGATCGGGCCACTGTATCATATAGCTGCCATACAAACGAGCGTCACATCCCAATTGGAATTGGTATAAATATTTGTACAATATCTAATTGGAAAAAAGAACTAAAACTGCTTCCAAAATCCGATTGAAAAAAGTATGTTAACTTCGGCGCTCCGAAGTTAACTTTGTCTATATACATTTTTTTTTTGTTTAATAGGTAATGCTTATTTTTATGTAGTGCGCAGCGACAATGCGCAATTTTTGTTATATCGTAGTCGGTATCATTCGCACTACCAAATTTTTGATGGTAAAAAAACAAAAATCTCGATTTTCAAAGCTTTATATTTAAACTCTTTGAAATTTCATATCTTTGCTCGTGGTGGTCGAAAAATTATGTAAGAGCGCTCATAATATTTCTTGAGACATCCTCTTTGTCTCTTTAATTTAGTGGCATAAGTAAAAATATCACATGTAGGGTAAAAAATATCAGCTAAAGGATCCTTTTTTAAAATCTCATTTGAAGTTTTGTGCAAAAAAACTTCCCGCTTTACTCCATCTTCCCTTACTCAATATAAATTATACTTATATTTAGCCCTTTAACGCACACTAGGAATCCAGTGCTGTTACAACGATTTTTTTTATTTCTCTTTATTTATCGTTTTCAAATTTGGTTTGCTGATCAAGAATATTAATTTACATCTAACTAATTAGCCAAACATATTTATTTATTTTCTGTACGTTTTATACTGTTTGCAATTCTAAATACTATCAATATTTTTACTATATGTACATACAATACGTGTACTTGATAGATGAAATCTTTATTTTTGTTTTGTGCAGTTTTGTTTGGTACCAGTGTGCAACCTGGGCACTTTGTGTCCGTGTCCGTGTCCATAACAAAATGCATCCAATGCCAACGCCAAAGTCAACTCGCCGCTGCCGCAGCGCCACTGCCACTGCCACTGCTGCGTTTTTGTTTATCGCTGGCACAAAATTTTTTATCTCATAATAAGCCTACCGCTGCTGCGCTTCACGCGCATCGACGCCAATTTTTATACTTAATTATTTCATTGCCGAATTCACAATTGCAATAGTCCATGGAGTAGAACAGACGACTGCGGATCATTCAAACCTCGCGGAGCATTTTTTTATTTCTCAAATGTGAATAAATAAATATACATACACATACATATACTTATATATATATATATATATATATATATATGTATATACATAACAAATAAAAAAAAATAGAAAAAGTGTTAAAAAACAAGTTGGACAAAAATACAATATTATAATTCATCTAACTACAATATTTTTTCAAAAATTTCCACTGATCCAATTCTTCTCTTTCATTTTTTTCGATACAGATCATCATAATTTTTAACCAAAACAATAGACCAAACAAAACTTTTCGCCGATTCTCAAGCAAAGCAATAGAAACTCTTTAAATCAACCAACCATAATTCAGTTTTAAATGCAATAAAACGGTTACTGTTTACAGTTATAATTATATAAATTGTATTTTTCACAATTAATAAAAGTAGAAAATAAATAACAAATACATTATAAATTTTACGCAAATAATTAATAACCAACCAATAAAAGAAATCAACAACAACAAAACAGCAGCAGTTTTCAACTATATTCCGACAACAAAAACATTATCTTCAAATTTGCATACAATTTAGCAAATTTTTTTTTCATTTAAAATTTAAGAAATTAAAAAAAAACGGCCACTTAATTTAACAAATTTAGAAAAAAAAAACATTTTTAAAACGTTTGAAACAAAAGTACAAAACCCACAAACAAAAATATAAAAAAATTAATTAAAGAGAAACGACAAAAATACAAACACAACATAAATTAATATTTAGTATATAAATCGTGCTGCAGTGAAATACGAAAAATCTTAAATAACATAAAAATAAAAATATAATATAATAAAATACCGTGAATTAAAAAAAGAATAACCTGAATTGAATTTTTTTTAACTAAAAGATAACACTGGATAACACTGATAATAAATCAAGTAAAAATTCAATACCACGAAATTAAATTACAAAACAAAAAATACTTCGGATATTAAAATTGAACATATTTAATTACAATTAATTTAAGATTCCTTTTTCTTTTATTTTAATTTTCGTTTTTATATCCAAAAACACAAAAATTAGTCAATTTAAAAGCTATCACAGTTAATAAATTAGTAAGTAAAAATAAAAACTATTACACAGGTTCCAGTAATCGGCATCAAGATAAACCCAACGAAAGCCTATCGAAAACACACTGACACCGGAACAAACAGTTTTGAATACCATTTACCATACAGCTAGCGATCACTCACACATACACACACACATATATATTTACTATTAAGGTATAATACAATATAACGAAAAAAAAGAGATAAACCAAGAAATCTTAACTTATTATCTATATCAGTACCACTACTAAATAATTAAATAAGATTTGTAATAGTCGATTTTAATTAGTCGTACAAGCTGAAACAAAGGATTAAACTTCGTATGTAAGATTTATAGAAATATATAATAATAACAAGAAAACAAACTTAAAAAAAAAAAAACACTAATAAAACCGAATCTATTACTTATTTAATTATACATACACATAATAAAAAGATTTTGGATACCAAGATTTGAGTTTTCATTTTTTGCCCCTGTTCCTTTTGATTTTCTTTTCAAAGATTTGGCTTTGGTTTTTTTTTTTTTTAATAAGTTTACTAATATAAAAAAATGTATTAAATCAATCAAACGTTAACAAATTGATAAAACGGACAAAAATAAAAAATCGCTTAGTCCCGGCTTTATATATATAAATATTTTTATAAGTGAGAATTTAATACCTAAAAAAAACGAAAAAGAAATTAAACGAATGAATATACATTTTGAGTGATAATTCTGGCCTAAACATAAATAAAAAGTAAACGACTACAAAATGTGATGTTAAAACTGAAATCAATACGAAAAAACGTTTTTTTTTTTTTTAATAAAAAACAAAGAAAATGAAACTTTCAACCAATAATAATGTTTATGTTCCAAGTAAATAAATTCCCAATTAATATGAAAAAACTCTTACGATATTCAAAGATCGCAACGTGTGCCTTAATCTGGCCTTAAGTTCAAATTAGTTTCAGTAATCCATATATAAACACAAAAAAAATAAAAATAGAAACATAGGCATAAAATACTTAAACGAAAAAAATTTAATATTTAATACCCCGAAGCGACGAAAATTAACCTTAAGAATTTGTCTTTGAATGGATATCATCTAAGAAAAATAAAAAAAAAACATGGAACCTGATTGAGAATACAGATGGAAGAAACCGGCTGCTGATGATGCTAGAATGCAATGCACGAGTGTTGTAAGTAACGGTAATTGAAACTAAAGGAAAAGCTAATCTTTTGGGGTGTCATACTTTTAGTCAATCACATTGTAGAAATCAAAATTTTATAGTACCTACTAACAGTTTTGTGTCCGATGAGTCATTAAAAACACCCTTAAAACTGTTGATGCAGAACAAGAATATATATGTACTTACAAGCTTTATCCGCACTGATGGCTAAAATAAAATGAGCTAAAGTTTGCAGATCATTTTAAATATTTACATATATACCTTGATTTATGTGTTTATATATTCTTGATCATGATCTTGTGAAGAGCTATTTTTTTTAAAGAAGCTAAAAGAGGTTTCGGTTCGTTCGAACTAGAAAGTTTTGTATTACGTCGCACAATGACAACTACAATATGCCTAAAAATTTTTTTTAAATTTACATAAACAAACCAATAATATGGCAAACAATTTAAAAGTTCTAAAACCAAAAATTGTGCAGCAAAAAAAAAAAAATGATAAAAACCGCTGATTACTTTTTAATTTTATATTTTTATATAAATTAGGAATTTTTTTTAACTACATCAAAATCAGGACAAATGACTGTTTAGCTTTCTCCTTCTATATTTGTTCAGATTATGTCAATTTTGGTATACAAATAGGTACTCATAAGTGCTTGCTCGCCAACTATGGTAATTTTTATTGGGCCAAAAGTAGCAAGAGTATTTTAGAACTAAGAAAATTAAGAGAAACCTTATCTGAGACTTTTAGCTGAGAAGAGCGAAAGCCCAAGGAAAGTTTACTTACTTAGTATTTGCTTGGGCACACGACGACCGAAGACTTTACAAAATATAACCGAAGACCAACGAAGACGTTTGTCTTCCTGCCGTCAGCCAGTTACTAGTATTAGTATTGGTATTGAGTTAGTATTGGTGTTGGTGTCAACTCCATTTTTGTGTCCAAGTTCTATTTCTAAACAGCGGAGAAGATGTATCCTGTGTGAACCTGAACTACCAGCGAAAGTCATATTTATGCTTTGCCGCGACAGCAACGAAATTAGTTTTTCAATGACTCGCGCTCCACGAGGTTGTAGGTTGTATGTGTGCCAAGCTAGCCAAGTTAAACCAAACCAAGCCAATCCAAAGAACAAGATACAAAAATCCGACAACGACAAGCTAAAACACGCCGCAGTTAATAACTTCAAAATTTAATTAAATTAAACATTCAACATTCGCAACAAAAACACAACAAATTTTGTTTATATATATTTTTTTTGCTCCCATAGACATAAACAAGCCGGGTCATAATTCCGGTTAAATCAAATGGTTATGGGCCCGCCACAATAGTGAGTGTAAATTCCAAAAATAAAAAAAAAAAAATAAAATGAAAATCAATTTCTAAAAAATATAAAATCAAGTAATTTTTTTTTATTTTTTTTATACAATAATATATTGTGAAAATGTGTTGGAATCAGAGAATACGAAAATCAATTTTAATAAGCCTGATTTTTTATAATTTAGTCTTTCAAATGAAATATCATCTAGAAAACAATTGAATTTATAATCTAATACCTAATGATTTAAATATAAAATTAAAAATTACCAATATAAATTTTCATAAGCGTTGTCAACTGAATAAATTAGATAGATTTAAAAAAAAAAATTCTAAAAATGAGTAAGTAATTAAATCGTAACTTTAAAAATCGAATTTCGAAATTCTTCTTTAGCTGGCCCTTTTTTTATTGAAAAGTCCCATTGCCATAGCTTTGTAGTTATTCACAGTTAAAGAACTCTTGCTGGAGTTCTAATTCCTAGAAACTAAAAAACAAAACAAACAAAATATAACCATAAATCAGGATTTCTGTTTTTTAAATATCGGTAAAAAAAAAAAAAACGCTATTTTGTATGAAAACTTAACTCATTTCCAACTAGTAAAATAAATAATAGAACTGTCATAAATGCCAAAAACTCAGTTTTTGATAGGACTGTTTGATTGAAAAACTATGTAAGCTTCGGTACCCCGAAGTTAGATTTTCCACTTTTACATGTTTTATTCATTATTTATTAGTTGTCTTTCTTTTTTTTTTTTTGTTTATTATAGGTACATTATATTAATTGTTTTATTATATATAATTATGTTACCTATTAATTGATTAATATAAACACAATTTATTTTCATAGGTGTATGATCTTTTACCAATTTTTTTTATTCAATAACAAACAATAGTAAGATTTAAAAGTCTTATTTGCAAAAAATGACATTTTTAAGAAGGCCCACATGAATTCAATTAAAATGAAAAAAGAAGTTATATAGGTTTTTTAAGGTTTATGTAAAACAATATAACAAAAACGTGGAGATAAAGAGTTTCTCATACTTAAATAAGTTAGAAGGCACCAGTGCCCGAAAGTATTATTTATTAATATTCTTATTTGTTTTGTTTTTAGGGGCTATCAATGATGAAAATTTTCATAAATTATCATAATAATTATGTTGACGCTAGATCATTGTTTAAAAAAAAATCACAAACAACTATTACACTAGTTTACACTATTTTCATACCAAACTGTAGCTCTAACTTATTTCGTATTCTACTATCTTCTACTAACAATATGTTATAATCACTTTTTCCCCATCACGTATTTAATTGAAGATTTTGAGCTCCAAACAAAGTACGTTTTTTGTATTAAATGTGACGTTTAAGCCATAATATATTCATTCTTGCCAAATTATCAGTTTAAATAGATTTTGGGGTGAAGAACCGAACTTAATTTCTATTACCTTACATTTAGGAGGAAAGATTTTTTAAAAACTATTCAATTTTAAGTCTACTAAATACATATGTAGATAGTAATACTTACGAGAATTTTAAAATATTTTGAAAATTCTACCATCTAAATGTAGGGTGTTAAAAATTGGGATGGATTTTTTTTGAATTTGTACCTTAAAATCTTTAAAAAATTATAGTTTGCGTTGTCACATTTAATACAAAATAAACATGTTTTGTGTAGAGCTCAAAAACTTCAATTAAATATGCTAAAAAAAAACCTGACGCGATAGAGAAAAAGTGAGTATGACATATTGTTAGTTGATAGAAAAATACGAAAAATTAAGTTTCCCGCCAGGAATGTAAACTAGAGTTATTATTGATCAATACAATTTGCATAAAAAATATTAAATATGTACCTATTATAAATATAATTTTCTTTTTATGTTTGGAATAAATGGATTTTTTTTTACGTTTTATGTTTTTAAATTATAAAAATAACATAACGACATTGCAGTTTGTAAAATTGTTGATATTTTTAATATAATTGTACTTATGATTTTTTTATGGTATATTCTTTGTTATTTTGGTTTGTGTAATGTGTATATATGAGTTTTATTGCGAAATTGTTTTTTTTTTCAGCCTACTGAAGAGTTGGACACGAAGCGAGGTGTTGCCACATAGTCAGATAGGGTAGCCCTAAATTTTGACTGGGCCTGAGAGATAGAAACGGGCAACTCTATAAACCGAAATAAAGCGGCCCAGTTCCCAAAACCACCAAAGCACTTTTGGAATAACTATCAAAAAAAGAAAAAAAAAAAAACAAAGAAATATTTTTACCTAATTTCCTGTTGTCCAAAATGGATGCAGCTGATTTCTGGCAACAAGCCCGAGGTCCCTTTGGCTTGCATCAACCACTTCCACAACCGCCGCATCAGCAATCTAATCAATTAATAACACTTCCAACCTTAAGTCACGAGCAACAATTAAACCCCAAATCGGAGCACAATCAGAATCAGAATGTTGTTGATCCTCATGCAGCTCACCAGCAGCAACAGCAGCAGCAGCAGCAACAGCAGCAACAGCAGCAGCAGCAGACGACATACAATCATGAAACATTTGGTGGATCATCCCAGAATTCTGCTCATCAATTGTTATTTAATGCTGCCGCTGCTGCTGCTGCCGCTGCCCATTTAAAATCCACAGCCCTACAAAGTTTGGATAGTAATGGTAATACAGACAGTCAACCAGAGCAAAATCATCGGCTTTCGCATCCGCATCCACTGCCGCATGACCAAGCCCAGCACCAACAGCAGCAGCAGCAATCAGAACAAAACTACAGCAGCAACGACTTCTTTCGAGGACAGCAGCAGCAGCAGAACACAACAATAACAGAGCAGCAGCAGCAATCTTCTAACTTAACCGATGTATCACAGCAACAACAACAACAACAGCAGCAACAACAATCACACCAACAACAACAGCAACAACAACAGCAGCAGCAACAGCTGCCTCATCAGGCTTCTTCAGTTAGCCCTCCCCTCCTGCTTGGCAAATCCTTAATGCAACAAGGTCAACAGTCACCACAACACTCGATTACTCCATCTGGTGGGAGCTCAACTCCCGACATTAAATACAACAATGACAAGTTGGCCAACGAAATTCAGGTGAGTTGAGTTTGCCACGATCCCTTTAGGGACGGGGGCATTGTGATCTTTATGGCAACGTCCTTGACTGGTTCAAAAAAAAAAAATAAAATTAAGAGCTTAATTATAAGAAAATTGCTCTTAGTTTCTTTTTGTGTTAAGGGAAATATTTGCAGCCAAATCGACTCTCTTTCAAGCAATTTTTCGACTTTTTCCCCTTTTATTTCAGCGTCTTAAAAGCTCGAAAAGGGGTTGCCATAGCCACACAAAAAATTGTATGCATTAGGATCCTTCTCTCTCACTCTCTCTTTTTGACCATCTCTTTCTTTTTTCCCATTTTTATGTATGTGTGTGAACAACTTGAGTAAAAACCTTTTTTATATACCTTACATATACAAGAAATATTTCCATAAACTTGAGAAACTGCTTATTTTCTCTATAATGAAAATATCCCAAATAAATATATTTTCCCTTTTCACCCTTCTCTCTCTCTCTCTCCATCGCTCTTCTCTCTCTAACTTTTTTTTATCGTGTTTGCGTTTGCTTTCTGTGTGTGTGTTATATATATATGACGTAAAAGAGAAAGAGAGAATAAGAATACTTAGTTTTTAGGTTGTAGTAGATTTGCGTTTTTTTGTTTTGTTCGTTTTTATCTCGTCGTTTTATTCTTCTCCTACACAGCACTCAAATGGACAGCTTACGCACACACTAACACTCAAAATTTGTTCTTGATGTTTTTCTTGAATTTTTTTCCCTTCCGTCCGTCCGCCTTCTTTCTTTCTTTCTTTCTTGTTTTTTTCGAATCCCATTTGAGAGAGATATAAAGTATGAGAGTTATAAGAGAACGAAAGGTAAAAGGGTGGCAGCACAACAAGACTGGGTAGGCGTGAGGGTGAGTGTATGTATGTATGTGTATATATATATGTGTGTGTGTGTGTGTGCGCGCATTAACTGTTTTTCTTCTCCTTTCTTTCTTTTCATATTCATTTCTTTTTTTTGTTGGTTTTTTTCAAATTTGTGACTCGCGCATAATTTCTTGAAGAACATTGTAATGAGACACACACACACACACAGAAACTGAGTGAACGCGCAAAAGAGAAAGAAGGTGTGTGTGAAAAAGAAAGGAAGATTAAATTAGACGCTAGTAACAAAGCAGAGACGCCGACGCCGCTGCAACGACAACGGCGAGAGAACAGAACGGAACGGAACGAAATAAGAAGACGTTAGTATCCCGTTTGCGGATAAGGCACGAGGTTTGCGCCGCCAAGTGCTGCCGGCAGAAGTTCAAAGGACACCGTCCCGTTAGGTTGTTTTTCTGTGTGCATGCAATCCAACAACGTCTTGAAGAATAAGAAATCTCTATAACATACATGTATATGTACTTTCTTAGAACTCTCATCCAGAGTAAAAAGTAAAATAAAAACCAATACTATAATAATTTCAACTTTTAAGTGCATCAATCAAAATAATGAATACAATTCGTTTGTATATATACGTATTTTTTTCATGTTTAATAAGTGCAATGAATTTTCAAAACAAATCAAATATAAAAATAAATAATAAAAAACCAAAACAAAAAAAATAATTAAACTCGCCGCCTCGAAAAACTCAAAAAACGCAATTAATGGCACCGCTGTTACCAATACACTCAAACGTATCCGAATGCATTCAAGTGAATCACATGCATGTGTGTGTGCGTGTGTGAGTGTGTGAAACAAACACTAACAATTCAAGCGGGAACAGAGAATTGAATTTCCTCTTCTTTCTTCAATTAATGTACAATAGAATAAATATTGATAAAATCGGAAGAACTAAAAACCAAAATAAAAAAATAAAAATAAAAAAATGACACTTGACTATGAAGAGGAACACGATGTAATTTTATTTCCCATAGCAAAAAAATATAATTTTTTTTTTGTCAATTCTAACAAAATTTACACTAACCCCTAATGCGCTTTACATTTTGATTTAAATTTAGATATGTCCGATTTTTTATTTTATTTATTTTTGCTTGATTGGCTTTATTGTGTTTGCAGAAGATTAAAAATATTTACTTTTATTTCAATACAATATTAGAAAATCCAAACATTAAAGCAACAAAAAGAATCTCTCAACTTAATCAGTAATATAAAAAAAATTGTCTACTGTGAATATAACGGGAATATATAAGGGCGTAAGTTGAATGAAAGTCAACAACATCAAGAAATCAAAAAAATAAACAACAAAAAAGAAAAAACAAAGAAAGCTAACTAAAAAAAAAATTATTTTTAATTTCTTTCTTTATTTCAAGCCCATCCATCCTTAATTCCAATATTTATTTAGATCTACAATATTGAAATAATATTCAAAATTAATAAGAATCAACAACAATCAATTTAATTATTTATGGTTAACGCATAATTTCGTTTTCCGCATTTCAAATAAATTTGAACTTTGTGCAAAATGCTTTTATATCAAATAAATTTAATTTTTGTTGCTTACTTTACGTATCATTTCATTAAAATAAAATTTCTTTTCCAATTTAAAGCCGGGCGATTGCAAACAAACACGTTTTTATCAAAAAATTTCCGGATTTAAAAGATTTTTATAAAAGAAAAACAATTTTTTTTGATACATTGATTAATTAAAGATTCAACAAGTTTTAGTCAAATATTATTGATTGTATACCAGTTCAGACCAAACCTGAGAAGTATATGTATTATACATATTTTTTCTTGATCAAGATCAATGCTAGAGTCGATATGGCTATCCGTCCGTGTAATTAAATCAAACTCCATTGATATGTAGACTGCCTATGTTTTTAGTTTTTTCATTTAAATAAATTAAATATAATTGGTTGATAATTAGGTAAAATGTATTTCTTATTAGACTCTAGTATTCTCTACAATTTTTCCAAAAAATTATAAGTAGGTGGTATATGTATTCATAGGATATATATTTTGGATTCTCCAAAGTTATCTCTTTAGTGAATCTCCTTACATCCGTCTGTATTGAATTACTTTTCAAAACTATCGTCCTTTTATATAAAACGGTTATTCCAAAAACGTATCTAAAATGCAGGGCCCTGAAAAAAACAACGAGCACTCGCTTTATTTTCCAATTTTGTTTTTGATGGACTTTTAGAAATTAATTGAAAGGGACGAAAATACTCTGCCATCAAAATAGTTTGTAGTTATTAATAAAAAAATACTTATGTACAATAATATAAACCTACTTATATACCTATAATATATTTTATTATATTCTGTATGTTTTGCTTTTATATAATTCCAGCTTCAGCTCTCCCGGTCGAGCAGTGCAGCGGCAATTAGTGAACGCACCCTTGAAGAATGTTGGTCAACCCTGCAACGAGTGAGTTGGCATCTCTTCCGTTGTGTATAGTACTCTTCCACGTAGAAGATCGAAAAAAACTACTCCTCACACAAACACACGCACAAACACACTTCAAGAGAAAATCTTGAAAAGAGTATATATCAGGCAGGACACATCCAAGTTAAATTTGATAAAAAAAAGAACATTTATTTTTATTTCCAATTCCTTATTATGTTTTTATTTTTTTTTTTTTCAGTTTGTTTAGTTCTTAACATATTTTGATCCGATCCAAGGAACAAATTGCGAGAGCCCCAACCATTTTTGACTAAGGACTTGGATCTTTTGAATATTGCACAATTATGTTGAATTTTTTTTGTTTTATAAAAATAAATTATGTTTTTACCGCACAAATATACCCCTATATATATAGGTGTATATATATATATATATATACACATAAATTTATTGTTTATTATTTATTTTGACTAATTTAATACTATTCAGTTGTATGGGTAATAAAAAAAAATATAACTATGGCAGAAGTAAAATTGGCCTTTATATTATTTTAGATTATAGAATACAAGTATTCTGTTCCCGGGAGAAAACTGTAACACAGTTTTTTTCTTTCTTTTGGCACTTGTAACATAAAAAGCAAAAAGTGTATACATCTTATTAAATATCAGTGTATAGGCACATATAAATTAACCTAATAGTATTTAAATAACAGTATTAATTCTAAATGTGTCATATACTTGAAGTAATACATTCGATTTTCCACCAACTTAAAAACCCAAAGAAAAAAACCAGATTGTTACGAAAAAGGAAATCATATGAATGCAAAAATATTAAATAATATCTTTAAAATGTATGAAATCAACAGATCGATTCATTAAATTTTAAATTGAAAATAACAAAAAAAACGTAGCCGTAGTTTGGGGATACCCTGTCACTAAGAAGTTTTGTGTTGAATTTTACTCAGCGCCTTAGTTTGAATCGTCATTATAACTTCCCCGGTGTTTATAGTTCAGTTAAAAAAAGAAATTAGCTTCTTGGCGCAGACAGAGAATAAAATATATTCTCATCCCCCTTTTTATATCTTCAGCATAAAGGGCTTAATAACTTTTGGAAATGTACCTAGTTAAGGAAGCATATTCAATCCTATAAAGAAAATATACATATATATATATATATATATATATATTTTATAAATATATATATACATATATATATATATATTTATATATATATTTATATTCTTGATCAGTATCGACAGTCGAGTCGATATAACCATGTCTGTCTGTCCGTCTCTCTGTATAAACAACTAGATCTCAAACACAAAATTTGATATATAGGCTCGTGTTACTCGTGCACGCAGATCATGTTTGTGGTTTTTTCCCCTCACCTCCTCTATAAAAAAATCACTTTTATCTCCTACAATTTGACACTTGGATGCAAATTACCAAATTTGAAAAAGATTGGATAACAAATGTAGAAGTTATAACTAAAAATATTTGCACTCCATTTGTTGTACATACTCATAGATGGGGCGGTAGTGCAGTTTCAGCAAATTCAAACAGTGCAAAGGCATCATTTTTGTATTTTTAAGTATTATTAAGTATTTTTTTGAAAACCGGTAAAGGGTATCGCCAAATTCGGCTGCGTGCGAATAAAGATTTTCAGCTATTTTTTTATATGCTTGTATGTATCTACTTTTTTTATTCTTTATTTTTTTTTGTTTCTTCATTTGCTTGCTATGGACACACAGTCAGACAGACACACACATTCAACCATTTTTGTTTTATTCTCCCACTGACATCTTTTTCTTTAACTACACCATTCGCCCTCAATACCAACACAATTATAGTCTTGGTCTCACTCACCGTTGTTGTTACCGTCACAATCTCCACCCCCTGTGGCTGTGACCCTCGAGCAGGAATTTTAGACACAAAAATAAACTCACACACATACACATGCCCAGATATGTAGTATACCCTGGCACAGGCAGGCAGGCAGGCAGGGTCGTCGACGTAGATTAGTTGCGAGAAGGGACATTCATTGGCGCAGCGACCCGAATTACCATCCCTCGTCTTTAGCAACGCACTCAACTATTCACACATATTCTTTCTCTCTTTCTTTCACTGTCTTATACACACACACACACGCACACACACAGGCTTACTACACAGCGAAACACACATATAACAGTCATTTAAGCAAATAATTAGAAAAAATTAAAAGTGCAATAATGGAAAGTGAAATGGACACAAAACAAAAAAAAAATAGCAAACTAAACAGAAGCAGATACATTCCCATATATGTTATGTATACTTTTGCAAGTCTTTGAATTCTTTAATTACACATGTTTATCTTCGATACCCTGTATAATTTTCTCTGTGATCATTTTAATCTCAAATTCAGGAACCCAAAATTATTTACTCATATCCAATTCAATAATAACAATTTTTATTTCGGATTTTTAATTACTTTCTAAGTTTTTATTAAAAAAATTGCAAAAAATGTTTAATCCTGCAAAGGATTTATTAGCTCCCTTAAAAATATGATGAAACTTTAGTATTATAATTAAAATCAAATACCTACCTTTAATAGTGAGGGAAAAAAACACTGCCTTTACATGCTTATCATAAATTAGATCAGACTTAAATAAAAAGTAACTACACAATATAAGAAAAAAATTGTTCGTCCCCTCATTCAAGGTTTTCGAGATTTCCTAACCTAAAAGTTTAAAAAAAAACACGATTTTTTGGATATATTCGGATGGATATTACGTCAACAAATTTTTATTTACTGGAAATCTCAATACAATATTGGTATTTTACATTTTAAAACTGTATTTCACTTTTGACGATAGATTGTTTTGCCCTGAAAATGTCATTAAGGGAAATTAAAATGAAAAATCGTGTCCACCGTTTTTAAAAATGGAGTCTCACCCTGAAGGCGTAGTTGTAAAGTTTTTTTTTTTTTTTGAAAATTTCATGAAGTATAGCTTAAATGTTCCTAATTAATATGGCTAAAAATTTGAATAAAAAATTTTAATTTTTATATGAACAAAAAATTGTTTTCAAACTGCCTGCCAGCGAACCCTATGCAACCTTTTAACATCTGGGAACAGTTCTCTAAAAGCCTGTGAACTTAAATTTTTGTATTCGAAAATTCCTCAAATAGGTTTAATCAACTCACAATCAGACGACATTTTATTTATTTGCTTTTTGTTTCATATTGTATATAAGTTTTTATTAATTTATTTTCATTTCATTTCAAAACAGATAACTAAAAATAGGTACATGCAATAGGTAGATAATTTATTTTATTCGTTTTCTTATACTTGTATACATAGATTTGCTTTTGTATGGGTAGGATAATTTATTTTATTCGTTTTCTTATACTTGTATACATACATATTATTTACCTTTGTATGTGTGCAGTACCATGTAAACGTTCCGCCTACACCCAGTTAATTTTACCTTACAATTGCCGTTGTTATCCGTTGTTCATATTCACATTGACCTGTGTCCATGCCGCGTGCACACAAATGCGAATTCGGATTCGTCGTCCGCGTTTCAAATGCAGCAACACCAGCAGCAGCAGCATTTTTTGGATTTTGTGTTGGCCTGGCATCGTCGTCTATTATCGCACTCCCATTTGCCAGCTAGCCAGCCAGCAACTTGCAAGAGAACTAACACAACTGCCAGTTGGTTGGTTGAATTGTAGCCACTTCCCTTCCCCTTCCCTTGTGCCCCCTTTTTGCTGTCTGGTCTGTGCAAAACTTCCATTCTCCATTCTGCAAAAAGAATGAAGGAGCAAAGCAAAAAAAAAAAAAAACCTAAATCTCCTCTGCATCGGTCCTTAGCGAATAAAAAATGCAGTCAGTGTGTATGTGTGTAAGTGACTGTCGGACAAGTGACGTCCGACAAGCAGCGACTGGCGAATTGGCGGGCTCGGGGTATTCCTTGCTGTTGTTTTTTATTCTTTCCTTCTTGTTTTTATTTCTGTCCAGTGCAAACAAAACGTTGCTGGCAACCAACCAGAGCGAGGCTGACTCGGTTTGGCTTTGGCGTTGTTGGTTTTTCTGCACTCTTTTCTTTGTTGTTTTTTGTGTTTGACTCTTTTTCTTTTTTTATTATTCTATTCTATTCTATATATATATTTTTTTTTAAATTATATTCCACTGTGTGTGTCTTGAACAACGGACTAGAATTTTGTGCAATGGCCAAGGCAAATTAAAATTGTTGGCAATTCTACTATTGATTCTTATATAAAAAGTGTAAAGTATCTAAACGGTTTGAGTACACACCTATCTATTTTTAAATAGAATTTTTTGTTATGTTTATATTCATATTTATCTATTTATTTTATATAATTTATAATCACAACACTTTAAAAGTAGATAGAGGGAACTAGACTCTATTTAATACAGAGTAGACCAAATTTGAACGACTGAACTGTCTGAATTTACTGACATAACCTCTAATCCGTAGAACTCCCTATCCTCCTTCGCAATTCAATAAAATCTGAATACCTATAACCATTAAGAGTAACTGCTTTCGACCTTTTTTTCTTTATATAATAATAGAATAATACCGCCTTTTTCATTGCCGAATTTCATAACAATTGGATCATAAACACCGGTGATATTTTAGATAATAGAAAGTTGCAATGACATTTTAAGCCAAGACACCACAAATCTTCTTAACGGCAATGAACAAAATGATCTCAAAGACACCAAAATTTGTTATGTAGATTTATCACACCATGTGCATAAAAACTCCCCACAATTATAAACGACTTCAATCAAAATTGACAATTAGGTGCAGCTTAGTATTCCTAATTAGCATACAAAACTCGGTTTAGATTGCACAAAAGTTAAGAAGTTTTTATAAATATTTAGGGTGTGGATTATATCCAAGTTTTATGAAATTTGACAAACAGACGGCCAGTGGCGTAGCTAGGTAACCAAGGGCCCTGGGGCAAAATAAAAAATGGGGCCCCACTGCTATGTAAACTGATTAGGTTTTATCAAATAAAATAAAACAAAATAGATTCAAGGGCTTATTATATTTATATATAAAGAACTTAATAACAATAACATAGGTCTACAAATTTAGCGTGTTGTTGGGATGAGAGTGGTCATTTTAAATGGAGTTTTTTGGCGTACAATCCAAATCCGATTTCAGAATTTTCCTATCACGTAAGGATTCTTAGATATTCGCAGTTTAAGAACCGAAAAACTAAAATTTTGTATACTTTTAATTGATGTAGTATGCGTAAGCTTCGTTACTTTGAATGGCCATAACTTTGCAAAAAAATCGTATTTGATTTTTAAGCTTTTAATTTAAAGATCTAAATGGTGTAATTTGAGAGATAGACCACAAATATCTAAGAATCCAGACGTGATAAGAAAATTCTAATATCGCAAAAAACTTTATCTAAATTGACCACTCTCATCAAAAAAACTCACAATACACTAAATTTGTAGACCTGTGTAATATTTACAATTTTTTCCTAGCTCTAGTTTTTGGGAAAGTATCCATGACTTCGTTTAAATCCAGGCTTGATGCAGTTTTGTTTTCGATTGCTATTAGCGATAAATGTCGGAGTCGAGCTTGGGTTGCAACTATTCATATTTATTTTGAAAACATGAGAAATTTTCAAAACTTATAGTCTAAGAAATATGCATTCATTATCAAAATAAGCTTGATCTACTTCTGCCCATCACGACTCTACACACCAAATTTGGTACCTTTTCTTTATGATTCTGATCATGAATACTTTACTTATGGGGTCGGAAACGCTTTCTTCTCTATGTACCCTTTTTTGGGTATAAAAACATTCCACTATATGTGCTGCTCAATAAATGGCGCCACAGTGCCTAAACCGACATTTATTGTAATTGTTATGGAAGAAGTACGATAATGCTAATTTCTAGACCTGCTCCGAACCGGTGATCTAATAGTAAAGAGTATTTAAATGCGGAACTCGACTTTTTGGATTTGTATTGTGTTTGAATATTTTCGTCTATTAAGATGAGTTTTCCTTTTAATTTTAAGTCTTTATTTAAATATTATTTATTTATTGTCTAATGAGATGACAAAGACTATTTCATTAATTAAGCATAGTATCTTACTGAGGAGTAATTGTCAAATGTCATATTGATTAGAAATTTCTTCATCTAGTGCAATTTTTTGATGCAATTAAATTGAAAATTACCATGCGCACCTACAGTAAAAATTTCAGATGCTAATTGATTATATTAACTGAGATATCCCCCAGACAAAAATAAAGTAAGCGCCAATCTTCTTACAAATAAAAGTAAATGTAAGCTATAAAAAGCCTATTTCTAAAAAATTTTATTTCTGGCGCTTACGTTTTTTTTGCGGGAAAGGCTCGTAGAATTTTTTTCTGATATTAGTTTTTCCCAGAAATGCCAAATCGGTGAAAATTTGAGTTATTTTTAGATTTTGTTTAAAATTTGGTCTTGATCATGACTTTGATTCAAAACTCTGTTCTTTGGGCTTATTAACCCAAAACTCTTTAAGAATTTTAAGGAGACCTAACAACAACCGAATGTTACTGTATAACATTGAGATTTGGTTTTCGAATAGAATTTGGTTGCATGAAATTCCTGCGATAAGCCCGTTCTTAAGATCCGCAGATTTCTTTAGATATTTAACCCTCGAATTCATACGCCCACTTCAATGCAGGGAGTCTTCAAAGTCAATTTAATAAAAATATTTTTAAATATTGAAACCCTAAATTTTCTAAAAGCTTAGTGGAGACTTTTACCCACGTTTCTATTTTTCAGATTGGTAATACATACTTCTCCTAGTTTTGGCGTAATGCCAATTCAAAAAACAGGTGCACACTTTTAGGCAATTTTAAAAAATAGCACAATTTTAAAAATAAAAACTGTATGATTTTTTAAAACGTTTTAAATTGAAAAAATTTCAAAGTGTGTAGAATTTAGAACTCAAATTGAGACAAAAAAGTATTAACAGGTAAAAAAATTCCATAAGAAAATTCAACGAAATTTACATTTTTACATGTACAATGTAAACAAAGTGTGAAATCAAAAAACCCAAAAACAGATTCGCTCAGAAACCGCAAATTAGTCTGTTATGAAAATTTTCATTCATAACCAAAAATGCATGCATTTGAGCTCAAAATCTCTCGAATTTCTCTAACACGTCCGATGAAATTCCTTTGTTTTAATTTTTCATGTATTATTCGGGAATTATTCCTTTTTGTTTTGCCATAAAAACTGAATAGAATACCTAGTAGGTCAAGAAATTTCTAATCGGAGTAAATACGTTTACTAGGCTTTTATATAAACAATTTGACAATTACTTTTCTCACAATCAGCTTTAAATAAAAATGATTAAATAAAAATCCATATTTTAAACACTGGATTAAACATACGAGTATGAGTAACTGGAATCTGAATCTGTCTGTCAACCATTCCGATGAACGAAATTTGTTCAATTAAAATTTAATTTTGCCATTAATTAATTTTTTCTTACTAGCGACAGAGCTGCCAACGGCAACAGCGACCTTTGCAAGCTACCCAAAACTACTAAAAGCAAAGAAGAAGAAAGAAGTAGAATAAAAAAAAATCAGCAAAAAATTAATTATGGATAAAAAAAATCGCACCCATTTAGCCTCAGCGGCTTAGTTTGGAATTTTTTCAAGCAAAAAAAAAAAATTCATTTTGCTGACTTGTTTTTGTCTTGTACGACATGCAATGGTACACATTTTTATAAAAATGTTTTTTCGGCAAATAAAAAAAATATATCACATACACACACGCACAAACATACACATGCATGAAGTTAAAAGACGTCGGCAGAGAAATTTTTAAGTGGGACAATTACAATAAGAGTTACTCACTCTCCCCATATATAAATGAGAAAATTGGCTAGAAGATTGTTTCAGTTTTGGCCAAATCGGCCACATATCCAAAGTAAATGACAAATACACAACAAAAAGAGGTAACCTTGACACACACACACACAAACACATTCAAACACCCAAATACAATTTACATGCCTGATGATCTAAAGCAGTAGAAGATGAATTAAAATTAATTATTATTTTTTTTTAGAGGGAAAGGGAAGGGAATTTTATTTATTTACAAATTAAATAAAATAACAATACTATTTTAATTACAGCTTTTTATGCACAAAAGCGCCATGCAACAAATACAACAGCAAATACCCCGAGTTGGTTTGGGTGCTGGACACCACAATGCTTCGGTAGTCCATGGTTCGTCTAGTCTGGGTGGCAGCGGTGGAGCGGGAGGGGAATCAAAGCCCCATCAGTGCCAGCAATGTATGAAAAGTTTTTCTAGCAATCACCAGCTGGTCCAGCATATACGCGTCCATACCGGAGAGAAGCCCTATAAATGCTCCTACTGTGATCGTAGATTTAAGCAGTTGTCCCATGTCCAGCAGCACACACGCCTTCATACCGGTAAGTTAATGACAACTCCTATTGACAAATGGCAAATAATTTTCATCTCTTTCTACCCTAATCTATTTGTCGCCATCCATCCATCCATCCCTTTCCATTTTTTCCTTCCCCAATCCAACGCACAGCAATTTCAACTTTTTCTAATTACAATTTTCATTTCGTCGTCTTTCTTATTTTACCTTATTTCTCTACTCTCTTCGCCTCTCTCCTCCGCTCTTCTCTCTCTCTCTCTCTATCTTTGGCAAATGTTGATTTATTCTTATTATATGCTTATTCTTATTGCTGCTCCCACATCCTACAACTCT
Source organism: Scaptodrosophila scaptomyzoidea (assembly GCA_035078625.1). Classification (NCBI taxonomy): domain Eukaryota; kingdom Metazoa; phylum Arthropoda; class Insecta; order Diptera; family Drosophilidae; genus Scaptodrosophila; species Scaptodrosophila scaptomyzoidea. The sequence goes on from JAWNPY010000089.1 coordinate 23,986, forward strand.
TGTTCATAATTACAAAAAAAAAGAAAATGAAAAAAAAAAAACATGAAAAAAAGCTGACGAAAAATGCTCAGATGATGGTGACAAATTAAAACGACCGTCGGCCTCATAATTCCATTTCCATTGACGCCAACGCCAACTCACAATAATAAATTTTGTGTATCCTATCAGAGCTTTCCCATCCATCTCAATCCCATCCAACAAAATCCCTCACCAGCAGACACATTTTATAATAACTATTTACCAATTGTATACCCATTTTAGGCTCTTTTTTTCTTTACAAAAAGTATTTATCGATATTATAATTATCGGTCTATTAACTTTGTCAAACAATCAGCGACGACAAATATCGAAATATATTCAGTGATTTCAATTTTTGTCTATTTTTAACGAATTCAGTTAAAGTCCTGCAATGAGTTTAGATTCATTTTGTATTTACTTATATAATGTTCATCTGTTAGTTCGTTTTTATATGTGTTATTGTCTTATTGTTAGATTAACAAAAGACAAATACAAATTCATAAAGTTTTGTGTCAGAATTCCTATTAGAAAAAAACCAGTCAGTTTTCGGTAAACAACAAAAAAAAACAGTGTAAGAAATGGTAATTAGAGCAACAATACATACAACTTCCTTCCATTCTGGAATGGAAATTGGCTCAAGCCGGTTTATAAGAAATTTTTCAATGTCATTAGCTGCATTGAAACGTGGTTTCTTTTGCACTCCACTCCCCTTTGGGCAAATTATATTCACACCTGATTGAAATATCACAATTGTTTCTTTTACCCTTGCCTTCTTTCTTTCCTTATTATTTTTTTCGTTTATTTTTTTGGTTTTCCTTCCGTTTAGTGAAAAAAATAAAACGAAATGTATTTTAATTAAAAACCAGTTTTCTGAGCTACTCGGGCAGCAGGCTAGAGAACCTTTGTTAGATATCGCCTCAATTCTGCCATCCTTAATAAAACAATGGTATAGCAAAACTAAACTCCTTTTACTATATAATATTTAACAATCCAAATGTCCAACTATCCTAAGACCTACATAGTTATACATAGATAGGTAAAGAAACTGATGAGACGCCGGTCTGTGTCGTCGTCGGTCGCACACAAAAGGTTCCGTTAAGTGCCAACCGCATTGCCAGCAAACTCCCCCCAGATCCACGTTCACGTTCCAGGGTCTTCTTTATTGCTTGCTGGCTGAAGACGAAGACGACGTGTATTATGCATACTTTAAAGCGCTTAAAGTAACAGGCTAAATGAAGTTGAGCACATTGCTGGCTGCTGTTGATGGCGCTCTACGTGCCACACGAAAAGTGTTGGTGAGTGGTGCACAATTTTTGGGCAAAGGTCTCTCCACGGTGTAACTGTAACCCTTTCCTTATATACCTCTTCTCTGAAATTTGTTTTAGTGTTGCACAATTTAGTTTAATTGAGCAACAAGCATCGCAATTAAATTAATAATACCTAATAAATAGTTCAATTTTTCGACCTAATATCTCATGCAAAGTTCCGCACCTATAATCTGATTATAGAATTTCAAATAATCGGAACGAGCAAAGACTTGTTATATATAAAAAAAACAACAATATCTTCTACGATATGTAAGCGATTTCGCTATAATTAAACGGACATTAGACTCATAAAATCATTAATAGACACAATAGCGCCGATTATACCGGCCTTCCCCCTCGAAAGTATGTAAAACATAGGAAGAGAAATCGTAGACCTCCAAAGTTATTTAATTGTGAGTACATCCAGGGTGTGCTAGAGGGTTGGGAGAGGCGGCATTGCCCCCTCCTTAAATATGTAGGCTTTGGCGCCCCGAAGTTTACCTTCCCTCTGAGTTTCTATTTAAGTTATTTACGATTAATGATTATCCCGGAAGTAACATTTTTTATTGTTATAGAACCACACCACACACAGCAGTAGAGAGTATTTTACAAGATTTTTTAATTTTTAAGCTCTAACTCAAAATGAGTAAAAAAAAAATCTATACATATTCGCTTCTAGAATTTCTAGTTAAAGATTGAAGGCATTTTATCATAAAGACTTTCCATAATATTTACAAAATTGTGAAGTCTATCTACTGTAGTACCTAAGTTCACTAGGCAGGTTTGTTCAATTGAACTTGTTTCGGAACGAAACGACTCAGCTGCAATGTGTCTGTCCTTATGGCGCTGCTACTTTGTAACTATTTATTTCCATTTAGTGTCGCTGGCAAAAGCAGTGCCAAAGTGACTATAAGTAGCTTAAGCGGTTAAGTCTTTAGGCTCCCTGGGTCCTTTTTGATTGGATGGGATACCTGCTGCTGCCTCTCAGTTCTGCTTCTACTGCTGCTCCTGCTGACCAAACATCTTCTCTCCAATACTTTTCATTAAATTGCGCGTTCAAATGAAATTAATTTTCCTACAAATCTGAAACACGTATTTTGCCGCCAAGTTGCATCTTCTTCCCATTTTCTTTTTGCCTTTGCATTGCTGATTGCTCTTACACTCTTTTTGCAATGAAATTACTCTTTTTTTATTTTTGTTTTTTTTTACTGTCTTCCATGGCCACTTACCTAAATGACGCCAACATTTTTGAGTGCACAATTTTTAATCTTGTTAAAACAAAGTCAATCAGTCAATTACCCACCAACGCAGACCGCAATTAAATTTCTTATTTTTTTTTTTTAAACTAAATTCAATATTAAAAGGACTTGGTTCTAAAACTTTATTTATTTTTTACAGAACAAATTTTAAGTAAAAAACTAAAAACCTCTTGTTGAATTGTAAATCTTTGATGCGATATTATGGATCAGCGATGTTTTGAGACAATAATATCGTAGTTCTATTTATATTTACAAACTAAATCTAGCTTCACTCGAAGAATATTTAAGAACAAAAAAACATGGTAAAATAAGAAAATTTTTTCGGATTTGAAAATCGCATTTTCATTCGATACAATCATTTTTGATACATAAACAATCCTAGGTTCGGAAGACATTTTATTATAGCCCAAAATAATCTAAAGTTGTGCAAAGTTTTGGTATTTTTTGTATTTGTAATCTGACAAGCAGCAGCCAGATCTGAGACCAGTTCTCGGCTACATGTATAGTTGTTTTTGGTAATCCACAACACCCCCTTTTATGGATTATTGTTAACACGCAAAAATATACCACAATCAAGATGAGCTCGCAACTTGAAGAATTAAAATGAATCAAAGAATAAAACTTAATTAATTAAAGCAAATTTAGTACAATATTATAAAAATTGCTGCTGTTTTACTGGAATTTGCGATCGTTTTAATACCAATTACAGGAGAGCGTCCCTACAAGTGCCATTTACCGGACTGCGGACGAGCTTTTATTCAGCTATCCAATCTTCAGCAGCACCTACGAAATCATGACGCTCAAGTGGAGCGTGCTAAAAATCGCCCATTTCACTGTAATATTTGTGGTAAGGGATTTGCCACGGAGTCCAGTCTACGCACGCACACCTCAAAGGTCAGCTAAGGCTACTCTTTTTTTTTTATTCTTAAAAATGTTACTGTTAAGGTCGCCCAATATGTCCACCCAAATGCTCATTTATGCTACATGATTTCTTTTTTAATTTCATTTAAAAAAATGCTCCCGCTGGAAAAATACCGACTGCACAACAAACTGCACTCATTACAACCAACCAACCAACCAATCAACCTACTTTATTGTATATACCTCACCATCAATCAAACTTCTGCACAATCATATTTACCTCAATCGAATGGTATAGGAGCTACAGCTGCATCTTGGTGTCTTGCAGCAACATGCGGCACTGATCGGAGGACCGAACGCGACTTCATGTCCCGTGTGTCACAAGCTCTTCCTTGGCAACGAGGCATTAATGGATCACATGAAACATGCACACAAGGAAAAAAGTCCAGTGCCAATTGGTCAGCGTAAGTTAAAGAGAGATTAAGATTGACTTTGACTTTGAACAGGAATTTAAGGTGCCAATTTATTTACAGCGCAATTTAGTTGTGGCACTGGCACAGCCGCCCCACCATTGAGCACAACCGAGTCTGGATCTGGTTGTGCCCAATCTTCAGCTGCCAGTGGATCTAGTCTTAATGATGGCTATTTGGGTAAACGCCGCACGGCAAATCATCCGTGTCCTGTCTGCGGCAAGCACTATGTGAACGAAGGATCTCTAAGAAAACATCTTGCTTGCCATGCCGAAACCTCCCAGTTAACAAATAGCCTACGCATGTGGCCCTGCTCCGTTTGCCAGGCCGTTTTTACCCATGAAAATGGTAATTTGGCATTATAACCACTAATAATAAATTAAAAATTATGAATATTAGTATTTAGTATTATATATACCATGGAGTAATTACAGTTTTACAGGTTAACTTTTAAAATTCAAACAAAATCTTATTGTTAATAGTTCTCGCGGCCTTAAGTTCCACTAATGCACCTTGTATAATTACACCATGATATATACCAATAAGGACTTTGTTACTATAGTGTTAATTCATTGGAACAATCATATGAACGATCGATGAGAACATTCATGTGAGCGTTCAATTTAGTAAAGAATAATAGTAAATTATTCACTTCACCATTCCATTTTAGGATTACTTACTCATATGGACCACATGCGCATGGATCCCAAGCATCAGTTTGCTGCCCAGTATGTTTTGTCTCGAGCAGCTGCTGAGCAACGCGAACGTGAGTCTATTTTGGCGGCTACCTTGGCAGCCTCAACGGCAAGTGGAGGTGGCGTTGCCGAATCTGGAGTGGGGGTCATGCTGCCTCTTGGGGTTATGGGACCGACTGGTGGAGGCGGCTCAAATTCTATATGCCCCTCTCCATCGGCTAATTCAGAGTGTTCGTCCAATGGCCGTCTGTCTTCATCTTCGGCCTCAGATCAAGGCAGCGGCATGAATATGCTGAGTGAAAATGAAAACGAATCCAATAACCAAAATAACAACAATACCACCACTAACAATAACAATAGTAGTAACAATAACAACATCAGTAGCACAAACAATAACAATAACAACAACAACAACTGCAGCACAACAACAAAATTAAATGAATTGCGACTTCCATGCAGTGCTGCTGTTCAAGCTGCAGTTGTTAACTTGGCCGCTGCGATGCGAATGAATAATCCAACTGGAACTGGTTCCACTAGCCACACCAATCCTCATGGCCATCAACAGCAGGTAAAAGCAGTAAAAGTTGCATTCCTATGTATATAAAAACATGAAAGACTAATTTATTATGTTTAAAGAGTTCGGAGCATCATTTAAATCCACTGAATCCGCATCACCAGCCACATCAGCAACTTCATCAGCAACCACTTAGCAGTAGCGGCAATTCCACTCGAAGATCTCCACCCATTAATGTACCAAGTATGCAAAGTGATGCGCCCGCCGTGAATGTTGTTATGAATATGCGCGTACCGTCGACTTTAGGTAGCATGCATCAAAATCAATTACCCATGGAAGCAATTCATCATCAACAGCATCTTCATGCCGCTCCAACTTTACCGCTTCAGACCTCAAACTACTCCCAGCACGCTGTGGCGCCTGCCACACAGCAAAATCAACAGCATCAACATCACCTAACCCATCATCATCATCACCTTCCGGAAACAGAAACGGCAACTGCTTTGCGAATGCAACAGCAGGTAAGACACATAGAAAGCGCAATCCAAAAGTTGCCTCTATATCTGATGGGTATTTATTAGAACTTTGGTATTTTATTATTAGTTCATTAGAATTAACATATGAACGAACGATGAACGTTCAATTTTATAAGGCATTACCATATAGATGGACAACCCTGGGCCTTGTAACTATGTTAAAATTGGAAATATTAGCATAATTTTGAAAAACTCTATAATCTTTATTAATTAATTAGTATGTAAGTACATAAGTTCATAATTTTTTACTTTTAGTATATTGAGTGCTTACTGTTTTTTGCAGGCAGAGGCAATATTGCGATCACACACAGAAGCGGCGTTTCGTCTCGCTGCAGCCTCGGTGGCAGCAACAAATGGAACCAGTGCCGCCAGCTCTACACCAGCAAATAGCATCAAAATCGAATCGTCTCAATCTGCTCAGCAGCAGGTTATCAATGGCAGGGAACAGCATCAAGGAGCGCAGATGAATACTACGCATCAATCTCATGCCCATCACCAAACGCAACCGCCTTCATCAGCCGAAGTTATACGCCTTCAAGAGCATCGACTTGAACAGGCCCTTCGATTACACAGTGATTCACGAGCTCTAAACTTCCTCAATAATCCACAACAACAACAACCGCACCCACAAAACCAATCGCAGCAAGAACAACAAGAACGGCAGGACCAACAAAACATTTCGTGAGGCAGTAGCACCACGTCGATTCATTTAAAAGGACATTAAATATTAAGGAAAATAGACATGTGAAAAGTCAATTTTAAGCAGAACATAAATTTTTTTTTGTAATTTGTTTTTGTAATGTGATGATGATGATGATGATGTTGCTGTTTCGGGGTGACGATGATGATGACAGCATTATCTTTCATATGTACTGAATAAGAATAAAAGTTGATCCGATATATATATACATACCTACATAAATATGTAAATATACAATTTCTGTGCATATGATGGATCTCTCATGCACATGCATATATTGTATAATTAAATATAAAAGAAATTTTGTGTACAGCTAACTTTACTATAATATGTATGTATTTTTTTTTTTTTTTTTTTAATTCTTAAGAAATATTGAGTAGGAAAACAAGTATATGGATAAAAACGAAGACAACGTAAATCTGCCCCTTGCCCCCTCCCCCCCTAATCAGTATTGCATTTAAAAAAAAAATTGGCGCAATTATATATCTCAATTATTTCATGTGTGTATGAATGGATGCTTGACGCATTCAAAGAAACACACACACCTTATAAATATTCATATAAATATATACCTATGTATGAACTATGGTACACATAAATAAGTTGAATTGTGCCAATTAGTTGCCAAAATTAAGCGCAATTCTCCTAATGTTTTTTTGAACTATTTTTTTTTCATATATGTTGTCCGACCTTGATTATAATTTACCCATATTCTCCGCTAATACAAGTACGAAAATGTGCAATATTATGATTTTATTGAGAAACAGCCATTGATACATACAAGTAAACTGTAAAAAAAAATTTAAAATAATTATATTAAGACAGTCTAGAGAATACATAAAAATATAAAGTATAATTTATAATGAATTCGCAAAACGAAAGGACAAATAAATTTGTAATGCGTAATTCCTGCTATGAATTCTTAGATTTTTGAATAAAAGGGCGGCGACTGTATTGTCATTTTTCAGCCGATTCAATATAGCTTTTTCAGCACACAGATTTTCAAAGATGGAAAGAGCTGGAAACATCAAATGTGGTCTGTATTTATATATGTATATTTATCATTCATTATAACCAGTAAAAAGCCCGATAATACAATATATCATTGTTAAGCCGGTAATAAATAGTTCTTAAAAATAATGAACCTTTTTTCAAATAAATTCAAAAATATAAAGACATTTTCTCTTTAAGTTGATTTACCTATAATCTGTTATGTTTAGAAAACATCTTTTGAAAACAAAAAATAAGAAAAATTGTGAGAGAATTGTTTTTCTTCTACATTTTCAATTGTAAATCTACATTCAATTACCTATGAAATGATAAGAAAAATGCGTTAAAAGGAAAAACGGAAATACGACTCCACCTAAAAACATACAAAATTTGGATAATTTGAAATTTGGTTTTCTGCAATTACCTGAAGAACTGATTACAAAAGAGAAATAAAAAATGTAGTAATTATTATGTTATGGTAACATAGGAGCTTTTCCGACCCTATAAAGTACATATCGAGCCCTTCCCATAAAAATAACGTAAGCGCCAGAAATAAAATTTTTCAGGAGTTTTTGTTTGGCGGATATCTTAGTTAATACAATCAATTAGCACCAGAAATTTTAACTGTAGGTGCGCATGGTAATTTTCAATTTAATTACATTAAAAAATTGAATTTTTGGCGCTTACGTTATTTTTGCGGGAAGGGCTCGATATATTCTGGATCAGCATCAACAGCCAAGTCGATATAGCCATATCTGTCAGTCCGTCTGTCTGTGTAAACACACAGATCTCAGAGACGGTAAGAGCTATGGAAACCCAATTTGGTATATAGCCTCGTTGTATCTGCAGACAATTCAAGTTTATATTTTTTACGCTCCCCCCTTTTAAAAATTTCGTGTATCTCTTAAAATATATTCGCTATTTTTCTCAAAATTAGAAAATTAGTTAAGGGTAAATTTGTATAATTTGTTTCAACTATTATTATTATATTTTTAGAATCGCTTTTAGATACTGAAATAAAAAACATCTTCTGATTCGCCTGAATTTTCTCTTTTGTTGGACATGCCTGAAAATGAAAAAACAAATTTTTAGCCTTAAGGGGAGCGTTCTTCATATTTGATCAGAAATACATTAAAGTTTGAGAAATTTTGGAACGATGTGTCCTTTGTGAGGTTAGAGTATGAGTAAAATTAAAAATTTGAATACACTATGCCTTTTTATGTGATGCTAGTTCATATATGTTGAATATTGAAAAATACCAGCATTTCTGTATGTGTTAGTGGCACCAAGAAAAACCAATTAAAAAGCTAAAGTAGAACGTGTGGCTTAAGTGAAATAAGCTAAAAACAATATCAACCAAAATGTATGAGGAAGTAATTCTAGAGAATGTATGTTCATTTTGTCACAAAAATTAATGTATGCGATTTACTCTCTCAGCCCTCTTAATAAAACTTGGTCAGGAGACTCGTAGTAAAAATACCCAGAGCACTTATCTGAACTGGCCGAATCGGACCATTATAGCATATAGCTGTCATATAGCATGAAATTGGCATAGGCCATAACTTCGTTGTTTATTCAACCAATCGCACTAAATTTTGGTCATTTAGTTGCTAGTTGAATGTTCTGGCAGGGAGCTGGGGGATGTGAAGACCCCAATGTATGTAAATTACCTAATGGTGAGCCACCGCTTTTGAACTTTTTTTGTTGGACAAAGAAATCAAAAAATTAAATCATTAATTGAATTCGAAAATAATTCAGTGTAGGTGCCTATACCTATGTTTTGAATAAATTCATTTAAAAATAATCTTTTGTCACTAAACTAAAACTATCAAATTTAATTTTAATAGTATAGTAGGTAATTGCAAAATTTAAGCTGAACAGAAAGCAGTAAATAAATTCTGTATATTATTTTCCAAAAAAAAAAATAAAATAAATAAATAATAGAATCTGATGGATCGACTGCTGCATTGCAAACTTGAGCCCGAAGAGGGGACGCAGTAAGGTGTAAGACGTTTTCACTAGTAGAATATGCCAGTGTTTTATTATACATATATATGTAGTTATACTCTTGCATCACACTTCATTTATACACTAACTCTACATTTGGGAATTTAATCACCAATCAGTATCGGGCATCCCAACGCTATATACACAATCACAATATTCATTTTGCTAGTTCGGAGAAGTGCAGACGTTTACCTCAGCCGCCATTTTGAATTTCGGCATGATTAAAATATCGATGTATCCTATGTAATTTCATTATCTAACAAAAAATTCTCAAACTTTGATTTATTTTTAACCAACCTTGACGAACGCTTCCTTTAATTGAAGGTCATACACAATGACCGACCAAATAACAGACGAACAGAAAACAGCAGCAGGAAAACGGAGCAAAAATAAATTAATTTTCTTAATTATGTTTTAAAAAGATGCCAGTTATTCCTTTGCCTAAACTAAACAAATTGTATATCAAACGAAAGGGAAAATTTTAAATACAATATGATATTTAAAAGTTCTTCAAAGCATTTAAAGGTATTTGAGAAACTTGGCAAGTTTTCCCATTTTCCCTACCTTTTTATTTTCCCATGCATAAAAAGTATGAAATTCATGGTGTTGCTTTCATTTAATATTTTTATGAATACACATTTAAGTTTTTACGCATTTAAAATTGGTGGAAATGAATGTATTCAAATTCCAACTAAAAATAAAAATAGTCTGTTTTAGTTTACAATATATATGTATGTTCTTATTATTTGAATGAATATGCATGTATATACGAGTGTTTAAGAATTATTTTGTTTTTAAGATGATTCAGATAAAATTGAAATTATGAAATTACGTAATTCCATTCAAGCGACAAGTGAATAAAAACTATTTTAGCTGTAAGTGTGCCAACGATGATACCTAATCTCTAATAGGTTTAAAATTATGAAGAACAAGCCAAAATTGATAGGTTCGGTTCTCGTTCTCTTTATAATTTTATCTGTGACGTCGTCTTCGAAAAAGGAGGAGAGGAGGAGAATTGTGCAACTGGTGTGGTTAATCCTATTGATGGGCCTTATTTCAATTATACAAATTATTCACTAGGCAATACGCCTGAGCTGCGTGCTCGCTTCTGCTGGGGGCTGAAGGAGGAGTTTCCCTGTCCTTGTCCGCCTTGACCAGCCTTTTCCTGAGTACGCTTTAAATTGGCGGCATTTTGAGTGCCTTGCTGAAGTTTGGTGGTGGTTGGATCTATGTGTAAAATAACATGTCAAAAACAAATTAATAGCTGGATAAACAATACTTCAATCAAGTCAATATTTTACCTTGAAGCCACCTGACTTGTGTGGCTGGTCCATAGCCCTTTTGATTACGCGCCGCTATACGAAAAATTATTGCAGGCTTATTAGAACAATCCACATGTGCGTTGGCAAGCGATGCGTTTGGCACTGTGCATTGATTAGCAGCCCCAACATAGACACGCACAAATGCCAATTGCGGTGATGCCACTTTATCCTTGGTTGTTGGTTTAACAGCCAAATATACGGAATATTCAACAATTTCCTTGGTTTTCTGTGCTGGCGGTGGCTCCCAAGTCAAGTGAGCACCCTCAGGCGACTTCGATATTTTGATGGCCGAAGGTGCACCCGGGAATCCTGGTAAGCATGTCTTAAAACTGGAGACCTACAAATATATATAAAAATAGTAAAAATATATACGTAATCGATCATAGTTTGACTTATTCGTTATGTACCTCTCCCCATTCTCCACGGCCGCAGCTGTTGAGTGCAGCAAGTCGAAAACGATACGCTGTGCCAGGATCTAAGCTAATGCGTGGATACTTTGACAAGTCTGGCAGATTATCAGCATCAAAGCCTTCCATAATATCACCATTAAAGTATTTTATATCAATATAGCTTGTCACTGTGTGCGATAAGTCCTTGAAAATGCCTACTGTATTCCATTTCTCATTTTCATTGGTGTTACCTTGTTGTTGTTGATCCTGTTGAAACCAAATAAAGACTGATTAAAAGGCGAAAGGCAGACAAGCATAAAAAGCTTTTCAGCTTTGCTTACATCACTAGCAGCATCACCAGTGGATTTTGATGCTGGCTGGGTGTCTGCAACATTTACCGCAGCAGTGGCTGCTTGCATTACTGCTGCTGAGGCCAAGGCCTCAAGATGTAAGCCATCGACTGAAATTCAAAGAATGAACAACATATTAATAACAAACATAACTTAAACAAAGTGACAAAAAATTGTAACAGACCATTTTGAAGCTGATGCCTATTAACATTGTCATTGTCGCTTGTTAGTCTGGTAGCATTCTCGCCAGACTTAATGGTAGTTAATATATTGGCAGCTTCAGTTTCCGAAGTAGTTGGTGGTTGGCTATCAGTTGTTGTCATTTTTAAAAGGTTTATCTGCACACAAAATAACACAGAATTTAATATTTGTAAAAAAAAAAACAAATTTAATTTCATTAATTCATTTTCACTTACACTTGAGCTATTCTCAGCCATTTCGGTAGATGGTGGAGCTTCCCTTGCATCTGTTGTTGTACTGGTAACTCCACCTGAAGCTTCATCATCTACGGTTTCCATTGGTTCATTGTTATTATCATTGTCATGGTCCATAGACATGTCATTATTATTTTTAATGCTGCGATCGTTGTCTTCATTATCTGCAGCTGCTGCTGCTGTGGAAGTGTTTGCATTTGAATTATTTCCATCAACGTCTTCCTCTTTAGTTGTAGCGGATGAACTTTCCGTGCCTGGTCTCAATAAATCGCCAGCACCATCTAGCTGCTCAATTATATCATCAATGGGATCAGTTTCGGTATAAGAAGCTGAATCAATTACTGAATCTGCTATTGAATCTTTGTGGTCCTTCATTACTTGAGTATTTATAGACTTGGCCGATGTCGATGTGGTAGGATTTCTGGTCGATGCTGCTGCTGATGCTGACGTCAATGTAAGAGTGCGTTGTATGGTTCCAGTTGTGGTGTGTGTGCCGCTAGTGTTGAATATGTTTACAAATCCCTTTTTTCCCGCATTTGCAGTTCCAGGCAACATTACCAACTTGTTGCCGGTGCTTCCTCCTGATCCACTAGAAGCTGATGCGGCAATTATTGTTTGATGCTGACCAACTCCGCCAATTGTCACAGTCTTTGGAACCGAAGTGGCAGCAATGCCAGAAGCAGCATTCGCACTCATTACAGTTACAGGCTTCCCACCAAAAGTAATTGTTTTCTGCTGTTTGATTCCTTGCTGCTGGCCCTGCTGCTGCTGATTTGTGGATGATGGCAATGTCAGCGTTATGGGACGTCCACCTGTGGCACCCGGTATATTGCGAAAGATTTTTACACTCGTCTGACTTGGTATGACTGCGGTGGTTCGCCCGGTTGCCCCGCCTCCGCCCACGGCCATTGGTGTCGCTGTTGTAGCCGTTGAGCCCACAATGCTTACAATATTCGCTCCAGTCGAGGCGCCACCTGCTGCACTTGTCATTACCGTACCAGCTGGTATAGTACGTAATGTGCCTCCGCCAGTGGTGACAATTATTATCTGTTGATTCGACAATTGACTGCCTTGCTTGTTCGTTATAACAAATGCTGGCTTGCCACCCATAACATTCTGCGAGACTTTTCCCACTTGCAGAATGTTGGAATTTTTCATTATTAGCTTCCCACCGGCTGCATGAGACGATGAAACTAACTTCAATACATTGCCAGAAACAATGGGTTTTTGCAGTTGCGTTGTATTTGAACTGGAACTGATGGTTGCACCCGTTCCAGTACTCAGAACCGATTTTGTTGTTGTTATTGGACTGCTTCCAATCTGAAACATTCAACCAAAGTTAGATTATATCAATATAAATGTTGTTTTTTTCTTATTCTACAGAATTCAATTATCAATTAATAACATTTCAGTATATTCAATTGAAGTTTTCGAGCTCCGTGTTTTTGTTGGACCCAAACTATTTATAATCTTTTTTGTATACATAGATTTTGAATGTGACCTAATTTTTACCGCTCCCCATTTAGACGATACAAAATTATTTATACCTATATATTTTTTAATGTTTAAAAAAACGCATTTGATCTAGAATTAAATATATTTTCGAAATTAAAACCCAGTATTCTAACAACTCATTGACAAGCAATTTTTGTAGGAGAAAGGCGAATTATTTCGTTTCCTAAAAATTGTCGAATTTGTATATGTATGACTATGTATTTCTATTTTGTAGTTCGGAAAAATTTCGTTTCGATAGCCTAGTGGTAACATATCTGCCTCTGATATTATTGACTTAGGATCGAAATCTTCGAAAAGCGCAAATTTTTTTCAATATTGTAATTTTCAAGATTATTAAATGCATTTTGTAATTTGATTTTTTTTTTAGTATTATTATTGCCTTAGAATTATTCTTTGTCAGTTTACCCTATAACTCACATTCTAAACGAAATTTATAAATAACCCAAATTTTTATCGATATGGCATCTCTCTAAAAAAAATATAATCTGAATAGGATACCTAGACTTAAGGTTACAGTACCTAGTCTCGATTTAAAATTTTTACAATTTTGCCCATTGCAAATATGCACATAACGTTTTTTTGGGGCTTGAAACTTTTTTTTATGGTTAGTTCAATACTTAAAGAAGAAAAAAAAAGCTGCTATTTAATTTTTTTTTTTATCAATATTTAGTTGTTGGTCTTTGCGTTTTTGCCCACTGCAACATCCAAAATCAAAAATTCCAACGGCTTTAGAAAGAGTACATGTATAGCTCTAGCTTGAACTAGAATTATTAATTTCGGACTAAAATTAACAAAAGGGCGTGCTTTTTTAAAAATTTTTTACAGCAATCACCCTTTTTTAGCAACAATTCAAGCTCAAAACTAAGGAAGATCTTTACATATTTTAAAAAAAAGATATAAATATCTATGTACTTACTATAAGCAATTTATTTTATTGATATTATTTTAATTTAGAGGGCGGCAAAATTTTATTCCGCCCCTGGCGTCCGACAGCCACGCTACGCCACTGTATATCTATGAAGGATAACATACTAAAATTTCAGACAAATCGATTTAATGGTTTTTCAGTTATCACCCCCGCCGGTTGTAAAAATGCTATTTCGAGAAAAACGAGTTTAAAATTTGAGCAACAATTTTGTTATGAGCCAAAATTTGCTCAAATTCTCACCTAAGATATAACAAGAAAAATCGTATGGGCATGTCGCGATTTATTGGCAATAAAAGGTAAAATTGTCTATATCTACTTTCTTATGCACTTGATGGCATTTATAGTTATTACAAAAGTTGTAGATCATAAAATTTTTTACAAGTTTGGGCAACATTAAATAATAAAAAAACGACTTTTGGAAATCGAGACTGGCTTCAGTAACCTTAAGTCAATTTTTAGTCAATTTTTCATTAAAACTTGCATAACTTTAAAATGCATCCATAAATATTGACATGTAATATCTCATTTTCTTCACAAAGGTGTCAACTTCAATAAAATAATCTTTACCTTGACTTCATGCTTTTTAATGATGTTTCCGGGACAAACCAAGACTTTCGATTTGTAAACTAGTATTATAGTTAGAAAAATTAACACGTATTCGTGAAGGTTTAAGCCTTTTCCCCAAAAAAAAACATTTTTTGACCATAAAGAAAGATTGCGAGTTCCTGAAATGAGTACCCCAAATCTATAATAACAAATTTCTATATTCACTATATATGCAATACATTTCATAAAAAAAAATATTAACTATATATGGAGCCCTACAACTTTAATTGAGCGCGCTGATCAAACGGGAACTAACAATAAGTTTGAAATATATTCATTATTTTCGTATTCATCGCATAAAAATGAATCGGAAAATCTACTTCACGTTTAAGATACCTACTAATTGTTATTAATTTACAATTAGAAATTAAGCAATATTTGTAAACTTACCTGGATCTGGGCTGATCCAGTGGGCAATGATTGACTGCAAATTGACATGGGGGTAGATTGTCCTGCATTTGCACCTGATTTTGCCAAATTAAAGTTGACCTTGGGCAATGTCTGGACAGCCATGCCGCCAGTACTGGTTTTGACAAACTGCAACTGGACATTTGGGGCCAATGTGAGGGGCTTTTGTATAAAGTACTGTTTACCGGATATTTGCTGATTGCCAGCAGCAGCAGACGATATTTGAACTGTGGCGCTCGACTGAGCTGTTTTCAATATTGTTGTTGTGGTGCCTGCAGTGGCGGCACTGCTATGCACGGTAGTAGTTAAACGCGGCTGTCCTGTAGAACTCACGCTTGGTATAATCCGCATGGCCGTTGAAGAGGCTGACGACGAGCCCAACACAATGTTTGAAGCAGCGGCAGCTGAACTGGCTACACGCACAGATAACGGCTCACTGGAATTAACAGTGGTTGTTGTTGTTGTTGTGGAAGCGGATGTTGCCATTCTGGAGGTGATTGCACCCGTCCGAAATTTCTGCAAAATGCTGCTAGTGCTGCTATTTCCAGCCGAACTGCTTATAATGGAAATTTGAGGCTGTACTGAAACTGTTGTTGGCAACGACGATGATCCTTCTCCAGAAATATTGATTTTTGACTGAGTGACTTGAGTGACAATTTGTTGAGTAGCTGGCGTTACCAAGGACACTGTGCTCGTTACGGGTTTGCTGGCTGCAGTTAATGGCAAAGAAGCCGTAACTGGTGAAGATCCTAGAGGAATCACAGCAGCTAATGTGACTGGCGTATTTGCAGATTCAGCTGAGCCATTCGAACAGCCAACAGTCGAGGATGTCAAGCCGCTTATTGCCCCCTGCTGTTGACCAGGCAACTTGGGCCCCATGGTTGGTGGTGGTTGCTCAATTTTCTGAATTTGCAACACATAAGCTGCAGCAAATGTTGTCGCCGTCCAGGATAATTCCAAAGCATGAGTTGAGGCACGAACCAATGCAACTTTTACTGCATAAAGCGGTTTCGTCACTTCCAAGTACCACAAATCCTTGCAACAAACCTACAAAAAATATTTACAAGAAAATTTAAAGGGTGATCTAAGATTTGGACGACTTGATTAGAATCAATTTAGGGATCAAATTAGTCGGTCATACATGCAGGAATAAAAGAGTTGTCTAGTTATCCCTAGTTTTCAGAAATTATCGAAAATTTATCAAAGACAACGATTGTTTAAAATCAAAATGTGAAAAAAAATATTATAAAGGTACATAAATAAGCTGGTTATTTTCAATAAATAAGTAACTATTACAATGACACGCACACAGAAATCTAATTATGACCAAATCCATTAAAAAAAAACTGCAATTGAAAAAAATATGTTAGCTTCGTTTTTGCATAGTATCCTACTGACAAGTTATTTTTGTAGGAGAAATGAGAATTATTTCGTTTTTAAAAATTTGTTGTTTGATTTTAATATATAAAACTATATGTTACCTACTATTTTGCAGCCCGAAAAAATTCAAATCGATAGCCTATAGGGCGACATTTCTGGCTCGGATATTATTGATTTATGATCCAAATCTTCGAAAAGCGCAATTTTTTTATGTATTTTTTAAATAATTTTTTAGATTTTTAAATGCATTTCATAATTTAACTTTTTTGTTTGTAGTATTATTTCTTTTAATGGACAGAAATAAATATTTAGTTTGCCCGATCTGTAAATCCCCAAATTTTCATCGATATGGCATGTCTATTAAAAAATATAGTATCCTGAATAGGATACTATATCGAGAAATTTCTGAGCAAAGAAAATTCTTTTTTTTAAGGTTTTTTATATGAAATTTGACAATTACTTCTCAGTAGGATACTATTCTTTAATAGACAATGACTTTACCTTTAAAGTTCCGTTTTTAGGATCGAAGATCCCAAAAAAAATTAACTTGTTTTAGTTGCGAAATATTTCAATCTATTAAAACACCTACAAAATCAACGAATTTTAATGAAAAATACACAGTTTTGTATAATTATTTTAAATGAACTAAATAAGTTGAAAGCTTATTACAGCGCTTTCAGACGGGGTTCCAAGTAAATGCTTATTTGAATAATGCAAATAACGCCTAAGAAGTGATTTATAAGATTGAAATCGAAAATTACCTGCACTTTGGAAACAGTTATTAGTGTATTTGTTTTTTTATTTTATTTTGGTTTATGTAAGTGCTTTCAGTTAAATTAAATCGACAATTGAAAACAATTTTCATTATGTTTTTGACAAATTAACTTTAAAATCAACAATTTTAGTTAGGCGCGCTTGCGAACTTTAAAAAGTTTCGTCATAAATAAAGTTTTACAGATTCTGTAGATTTTCGATACAAAAAAAAGGAAAATATATTGAATCTCACCCTAACCTGGTTGTTCCAAGCTTTCCGATAACCGTCTCGGCCCGACCAAACGTACAGGCGACTTTGTATGCCAACAGCACAGTGACCGGCACGGGCTCTTGGTACATTCTCTTCCAATGTGTCTAGTGTAACATTTTCCCAAGTCATAGAATCTGCAAATTCATATATAATATCATTATTTATGCTATATACTACAAATTAAAATAATATTAATGCAAGTACCCAAATCTAGGACGGCCAAGGTGTTTGTGCATTTCCATTCACGCTCGGTAGTGGCCTTTGAGTCATTTATTATTAAAGGCACCCAACCTCCAAAGACATACATCTTATTAGCAATCATTGTTGAACTGTGAAGCGAACGTGGCAAGGGAGCTTGGCCACGGGTTTTTGGTTTTGACCAAGTCATTGAGTCTAAAATAGGTAAAAATATATGTAAAGTTACATACATATATCTAAATCTAGTTAAATCAATTAAATTACCTGCATCCAATAGCCATAAATCGCCGAGACGACAACCACTCATGCCTCCATAAATCAAAAGATTTAATTTGCCTGTTTCTTTGCAAGTAAATGAAATTCCCGTATGCGATTCTCTTGGTGGCGGACTATCGCCATAGGTTTTAGGTATTATCCACTTGCCATTATGGCTGTGGACGCCACGAGTTTCCAATATATACAAATCATTCAAATATCTGAAATAAAAAAACACAAACACAATAAACCTAAGTATCGAAATTCATAATTATTTTTTTCATAAATTTCTACTTACTTTGGAATATTATTTTTCGGATCATCTGATTCATTGGCCAAGCCACCAAATAAAAAGATCTTTTCACCCACCATGGTAAAACTATGACCCAAACGAGGGCATGGCCCAAACGGGGACATATCCGGAGATTCCGGATACATTTTACGCCACTCCCATTTGGTAGCCTGCAGCTCGTAAAGTTCATTCGAATATTTGCCATATTCGATCATTCCGCCAAAAACAAACATTCGTGTGCCTTCAACAACAAATCCGTAGGCAGCACAACCACTGGGCACATCACCCTTAAGCACTGGCACATACCACTGATTGGTGACTGTATTGTAAACATGAAGCTCGTCCACAATTCCTTCGTTGCCACCGCCAAAGACAACCATAAGCTCTTTGATATTTATGGCACGATGACCATGGCGCGGACGTGGCTGGGGACCTGTAGGATTGACAACACGCTTCCAGCGAAATCCAGAAATATTTGGGTCGCCAGTGTCATTATGTTCTAGGGCTTCTCCTTCTGCTGTTGCTGCTTGTTGATATGATTCCAATCCATTATTGACTGTTGTTGTTGGTTGCACATCGTTGTCGATGCGCAACATTTGCTGATCTTGTTCTTCTCCTTTAGCATCTTGAATAGCGTTGCCACCACCACCAACAACAGCGGAAGCAGAGCAAACGGGGTCGGAGGTTTCCATTATATTCGCTTGTTATTGTTATTTTTTTTCAATATTTTAAATTCAAATTATTCTCTTTTCAAATTATTGTGTTTACTCTCCAATAATAACAGTCCTGAAAACATAATTCTGCAAAAGCAAAAATAAAATAAAATCACAATTCAATTATTTGGCGTTCTTTTCTATTCAACGCAGACATTCTGGCAACTCTGGTTATATTGTCAAAAAAAAAAAACATATACACATACATACATCCATATTTCGTACCTATATAAATATATGTATGCATAAATGTCACAACATATTTGACAGTATTTCCATAAAGTTTATAAACCTGGTTAGAACAATAATAGGTTTATTATTTTACTCATTATTTTTATGAACTTGATATTCTTTTTATTGCTGTTAGCAGGTAAATTCGTTTTTATAAAAATTATTTCAAATTTAATTTAAGCGTATTAAAAATAAAATTCAAAAGTATATGTATATACTTTTACAGAGTACTATGCACAGACAAGTATGTGCACAAATTATCGCTAGGCTGGCAATGCCGCCAATGAAGACCGACGCTCATGCTCCGTACATGTACACCATTTTTTTCACATTACCATAAAAATCCAAATGACTTTCTGCTTTTATGAAATATTAGTCACTTACCAGCCTAAGACTATTTGTTATTTAAGTCAAATTATATCTTTGTGAACATATAACTCAAATTACTTCTGAATATAAACTTTATAAGTATAATGCGCTAAAAGCCGAAGCAACACTAATGCCACCAAATTTTGCAGAGTTGTTTTTTTTGCTTAATATATATCGATAGTTTCCAGTTTTGGTTAATACTCGTGACAAAAATAGCAACCACCGTGACATCGATAGCCCAAAAAGCAACTCTAAAATCATTAAAAAACGATAAGTTATTGAAATCAACTCTAAGATCATTTAAAAAACGATAAGCTATCAAAAATTAGATAAGTCAATAAAAATCAACCCTGATGATCAGGGCCCCAAATATCGATATATGTATATTATGATTGAATCTGTTTTATTTGTTTTTTTTTCAAAACCTCTGTTTTCAGTCAAAAACTTAACGTCATCTATTTTTGATTTATATTTTTGCAAGTCCATTCCCGTTTTGCAGCCCTGCCGGAAGTTGTGCAGCCCTCGCGGGGAGTTGCCACTTGACAAGGAATCGATTTTTTTTCTTGCCCAAAAGTATGCTGTTCAGTTGGGAGTGCAAAAGTGGTTAAAAATTGAATTATATATGGTTAAAAAAACATGTCGATGTTGAATCTTAAACTAAAAATTTAAAACGCGCAATCCGCCGAGCTAAAAAATAGGCTAAAGAGCTGACAAATCACTACTGAGTGAGTTGCAGCAAAAAGGCTGAGGTGCGACATAAAAAAAAAATCTTTCTCCCAGTTACAGTTACACAATACGTCATCCGGGTGTAGGTGTAGAGAAAATATGAAAATATACATACTTATACACATGCTAACCATTACGGTCTTTTTTAAAATATGTAAAGCCGCTTTAGACATATCCTTTGCCAATGTCAATTGTCAAGGCCATACAAATTATCAACCAATAACCGTCTACCTCTGTTTAATTTCAAATATTCCATTTAATCATAGTTTGCTCTTAACAAAAATACACACATACACCATATTATTGGGTGTAGGGCAGAATCGGGGTAATTATCGATTACAGGTTAGATCCGTTATAAGCAATAGAAATACTTACTTTATGAATAAATAACGTAGCCGGATAAGCTATTTTGAAAATCAATGCAAAATGTTTTTAAAATGTGTATTCTATATTTTTGAAGATGCATAACAGCGAAGAAGAACTTATTGCATTTCGTAGATCAGTAAAGTTTTTTTTACAAATATAATATAACAGATATCCGTATCCATAGCTTAGAATAATATAGCTACATAAAATACAATGGAGAATTCTGCATTTCCATTTGTGTGTGTGTGTGACTAAATTGGTGATAATCTTGGAGTTTATTTATCATTGTAAATATTTCCCCATTTTTTGATAATTTATCAGTAATCCTTGCAAAGTAGATCTTGCCGGAACACGTTAATTTTTGTTTTTTTTTGTGGTGTTATTGTTGTTCTTATCAACTTATCAACTTTAGCTAAACACAACGCCGCAGTGGTAACGTAATCAAGTCAAACAAATCAAAGATAACTAGGCGATGCGATAGTCAAGACAAACTCTGTTGTCGTTGTCGTCTTAAAGAAAAAAAAATACCCGCATTATTTCAGATGACAAATGGTTCAAATAGCGCGGCCGTTTGCAAAAAACGGTCAGAGTGTTTTCATTCGCGCGGTTAAGAGTGTCTGTCGAACAATTCGAAATTAAAATATATATAAAAACGCTCAAAGTAAATTAAGTAAGTTTTTTTTTTTTATTTTTATTATTGTACATGTTTTTAATCAGTTTTTTTCGGTTTTCATTACATCTCGATAAGGATCAATGTAATATCGATTTAAATAAATGGTTTTAGTATTTGTTTTACGAGCACTTTGCATTTTAAAGTTGCCAAATATTATAACAATTTATCACAATTTTCGGCAAATAATCAAATTCAAAAAACAAATTTGTAAAATTCACAGCTGTTCACGATATCACATGATCTATCGTTTTCACCATTATCTATCGATATCGATTGTTTTCCCAGCTCTAGTGTGTGTGTGAACTAAAAGACGGTCGGTCATGCTTTTGTATTTCTATTTCCTTTAGTTTACGGCGCGTTTTTTGTACTTAATTTAAACTGGTAATTACGAAAACAAAAAACAATTATTCTATTGGCTGTTCGCGAGTTCCTACAATTTTTAAATGCGTGCTGATGTAGAGAAACCGCATAAATATTGCGTGTACTAAATATATAAATATGAATATGTATATGTACAACATATAAGCATACATATGAGGAGGCTAACGAGTGATATCATGCGGGCGTCGTCAAATCATTGAAATTACAATTTACAAAATACAAAATGAAACAAGCATAATAAAAACAAGTGAATCTGAATCGATAATGAAACAGAATTTGTTTAAACAACTAAAATCTAAATTAATAAAATTGTTCTCTGTTTAGCAGTTTTTCTCTCTTCACGCAAAAAAAAGAGTTTGTATAGGGGAAGAATGATTTGAAGCAGATATATATACATATATATGTTATATATTGTGTGGATTTCCAGTTCTACCAAGTCTTTAGGCACGCCTATTATGGCGTATTAGCCATATTGAAACTTAAAGTGGCATACAAACACACACACACATATGTATGTATGTATGTAGAAATCTCTGTTAGCGCTGTGCATGACGTAATTCAGGTTCGACCACCCCCACCGCCGCACCACTACGCTTCCCATCATTGCTTACTCATATAGGCGACAATGGCAACGCCGGCAATAACGATGACGTTAATGCTGTCTCGTTTGTGTGTTACTCTTGAGGTCAGTTGTTTATGTTGACATTTTTTGCCAAGTGAAAAAATCTAAACTAGTGCAAGTCAAAATCAAATTTCGATTACATTGTGCATTCATACATTCATGTATGTGTATATGTCTACGTTCTTTATATGCCGCTTAAGAAAGACTTGAATTTTTTCGATCGTAAAATGGGTGTGGTTATTTAATCTCTTCTGCTGCTCAGAGCTTAAAAGTAGTTATATTATAGGATAATATTATTAATTTTGTGTCGATCTACCTAGAACATACATTTTGTACAGAGTATTCAAATGTTGGCTTTGTTTTTATTTTAGTTTGAATAACAGCAGCTGATTCTCAACTACATATGTACATATGTGCGCTTGCCCGTACATCTAACTGCATATATTTAAAATTGGAAATTTGATTATTAATTTTTTGTGACCCTGGCGATTATGTTTTTGGTGCAAGTCTGTGTATATTTTGCATGTCTTACATTAAAAATAAACAATTTAAAAAAAATTGGATGTAACTAGAATTGGCTAGTTTCGATAAATATACCTGCACACTTGAATTGTAATCAATCATCATATTTTGTGACGTAAAAACATTATCAAAAAAAACAAAAAATACAATAGTTTATAAAAAAGCCGATAGAGCCAGGCATAAATTTAACCTTAAAAAAAATAATCAAGAAGTGTGTGCCGTCATTCTTTATCTTTATCCAACGTCATCATCATAACCAGACCAGTCCCAGTCCTAGCTGGACTTAACTAGAGCAACCAAGAGTTGTCACTCACACAACTACAATTTCAATCATATACATGTATGTATACATACATACATACATATAACTGAAAAGAATCAAAAAGTAGATTAATAACGGTTGTATGGTAACATGGATTATGTCCTTCAAATTCAGGTGAAGCGGGTATTTTTAGTGATAGTTTTTTTTTTTTTTTTTTTTTTTATACAATTTTGTTGTCTATTTCAAATTTATGTAGCGTCACACAATACACACATACATACAGGTACAGGTGTGTATGTGTGTAGGGTCATAATGAAGAAGAGCGTCGTTTGGGAGAACGACAATAAAGCGATTACTCAGCATTAGCTGATTAATAAGTTCTTTTTAACACACACACATTTTGTCTCTCTCTTTCTCTCTCACCACAACGTACTTGGTTTATTATTTATAATTAAAATTTTACTTTTGGCTTTTGTGCATACAACGAATGTTAAATGTGTAATGTTTACGTGAGTAAAGTGTGTGTGTGTGTGTGTGTGTGTGTGTGTATGTATTGCTAAAAATAAAATGAGAAAAATTCAAAGGCATATACAAACAATACCTATATACCTATATGTAGGTATATTTATTTTTTTATTTTTGTATTTCAACGCTTTTTGCAGCATAATCACCAGACTAGATATTTAACGGGGTATTAAGAAAAGGAATCCCACCATATGCCACCTTTAAGCATGCAAACATATTTATTGTATATACATACATATATGCATTCTTAGCTATCGATCTATATCTCATGTCATTCCGACCTGTATTCTATTTGAGCTATCTGAGCTTTTCCCATTGTCGTCGTCGTCGTCGTCTGGTTGGCCACATCCAAGTAAAAATCTTTTTTGAAATTAGAACAATGTTTATACATACATATGTATGTATAGGTACATATAAATACATACTTAGGCATACTAATTGTTGACGCTGCTGCTGCCAAAGCTCCTGAGACATAGCCATTCAAATTCTTGAGAACCACAAACGATGTTTTTTTTGTTTTTTGCCCAGGCTAAATGCTTATTTATTTTCAAATATCTCTAAACACTGCTTTTGTTTGTTGTTGTTTCTCTCTCTCTCTCTCATGTATGTACTACATGTGTATATATCATTTGTGATTTAATCAGGAGGAGGAGGCCTAGCGGATTTTCGAATTTGAAAAAGAGAGAGCATCAGCAGCATAGTGTTAACGGTAATTTACTAGGGGGAATTGAGAAATAATTGAACAATCTTTCTGCTCACGAGGAAGGAGGAACTTTACAATTTAGTTAAATATTATTCAAGTCAACATGTGTACTTTTTAATAAATTCCAGTTAACATTGTAACAAATGGCCACAATCGATGGGAGACCGGCGCAATATGGGATTTCTCTTAAACAATTACGAGAGCTCATGGAGCACCGTGGCAGAGAGGGTGTAGCCAAAATCGGTGAATTTGGTGGAATTCATGAGCTATGCAAAAAGTTATACACATCACCAAACGAAGGTAAAATTACTTATATACACAATATTAAATATCTTAATTTTAAATTATTAATGTTTCAAGGTTTAAGCGGGTCCAAAGCTGATGAAGAGCACAGACGGGAGACATTCGGATCGAATGTAATACCACCGAAGCCACCAAAAACCTTTCTAACTTTAGTCTGGGAGGCACTTCAAGATGTTACACTTATTATTTTAGAGGTTGCTGCATTAGTATCGCTCGGTCTATCATTTTACAAACCCGCCGATGAGGATGCACGTAAGTAAATCAATCGATTGATTTGAGGGGAATAGGAATAAAGAGTAACGCAACAAACAAAGTTCCTTGTGGAGCAAAACTTCAAACTTAATTTACAATTTTGTTTTTTGTTTTTTTTGAGCAGCTGTACTTCAAGAAGAAGAAGAACATCATGGTTGGATTGAAGGATTGGCCATCCTTATTTCGGTAATTGTCGTTGTTTTAGTAACAGCGTTCAATGATTATTCAAAGGAACGACAATTCCGTGGCCTACAAAGCCGCATTGAAGGTGAACACAAATTTTCTGTTATTAGAGGTGGCGAGGTCTGTCAAATATCGGTTGGTGACATCCTAGTTGGCGACATAGCTCAGATCAAATATGGTGATCTTTTGCCTGCCGATGGCTGTCTCATTCAAAGCAACGATTTAAAGGTAAAATTATAAAATACATGCCTATATACACACATACGATACTATTCCTTACATTCTCCTTACACTTTTATATAGGTGGACGAATCTTCTTTAACTGGTGAATCTGATCATGTGAAAAAAGGTACCGATGTGGATCCCATGGTGCTTTCTGGTACTCATGTAATGGAAGGTAGTGGCAAAATGATTGTCACAGCTGTGGGCGTCAACTCCCAGGCTGGAATTATATTCACACTGCTGGGTGCCGCTGTTGATGAGCAGGAAGCCGAAATTAAAAAGATGAAAAAGGGTAAATCAAATTATAATTTCAAAATACACGTTGGCTCAGAATTACCTATATATATATATAAAAAATCACCAACTATTTGGGCAATTAATTGGTAGCTTATGTGACCCTTTTGTATACCCTGCTTATTATCTAAATAAGTTATAAATGGTATGATGTATAGTTTCCGACTCTACATATAAGTTGGAGGAGCTTCGGGTTATTTTTTTTACTAACATTTTCTTTTCCCAAATACCACATTCAAATTAGTCGCTCATTTTCCTATTACCCATAACACTTCAATCAGACGGATCCTATCAGATCAAAGAAATTAAAACTCAATGTAGTCTTTTGTCCGTTTGACCTTGACTTATTATTGCTGTTGTAATTTACATAAACCTTTCCCTTACATAAATGAGTAAAAATAGTAAAGCATATTTAAATTTATTTTTGTAACAGTGACTAGCTAAAAATCTTAAATAATTGTGATTATTGGCAATGTGGCAGAAGTAAAATTGATCTCTATTTTATTTTAATGTGAGAAAAGTGTGTAAAACTCATTAAAATCTGAGTGTACACATAACTAAATCAATGAGTACTTTGTGATAGATTCCGATAAATTTTATCCAGCGATCAGATTATATAAACTATAAGTTTCAGAGATAAAAATTATTATTTTTTTATACTCCAAATAATTAATTTTTCAATTTAATTAAGCTGAAATTGAGAGACAAGGCAACTAGAGAAAAAATGTATAGATACAATTGTTTTTTTTTTTATATATATATATAATATTATCTTAGATCCTTTTGATTCAAAGTTAGGTTGAACTAGGTTATTAGGTAGCGCGATTAGTTGCCTTTATAATTATTTATTGTATTGCTATTCTTAATAATCTATAACTATTTTTTAAACTATATTATTTTTATATTATTTTTTTATTTTCCATATTCCAATTGACATACGTGTTGCATGATGTGAATCGATTGAACAATCATTTGAACTCCTTCATCTACCTCAACCAATAAACAAAAAAAAAAAACAATCAACCTAAACCACAACCACCAAACCAAATACAAAAAA
Source organism: Scaptodrosophila scaptomyzoidea (assembly GCA_035078625.1). Lineage (NCBI taxonomy): Eukaryota > Metazoa > Arthropoda > Insecta > Diptera > Drosophilidae > Scaptodrosophila > Scaptodrosophila scaptomyzoidea. The sequence continues at coordinate 50,848 of JAWNPY010000089.1, forward strand.
AAAAAAAAAAAATCAACTGAATTTCAATCAATCTAATAATTTTATTGAAATTTGCAAATGCAAAAAAAAATGGAATAATCAACATTAATATAATGAAATGAATTTGTGAATTATATCAGAAGCGAAAAAGGCCGGCAAGCAAAAGAGCAAGAGCTTGACAGGTGAATCATGCAACAAACAAATTATTTTTTGTTCTTTGCCTTTGTTGTAACTGTACTTGGCTTAGGCTTAGAGTAAAAAAATCAATCAAATTATGTTGTCCGATATAATGATAATAAAACGAGACGTAATTCGGCATGGGAACTAACGATATCCGCCTAAATAAATATGCATAGATACTTAAAAGAAAGTATTCCTATTTATTGAATTATATTATGCAATTTAATATAGTTCAGTGTTGCCAGCGCTAATTATAAATCTTTATTTCTTTATGATCAATTAAAAAAAAAAAAAAAAAAAAGGGTTAGAAATTTCTGCTGCCGGCAAATTTAAGGCTTAAACAAATTAGTTGGCAACACTCATTTTATTTAATATGAACTTGCAATATAATAAAATTTGGACTGACAGCACCTTCATATGTAGATTTGTAATGTAGATCAGATCGGGTGATTATTATTATTGTTTTCAATACAAAAAAAAATTGCAATTGTCTTGAATTGTATATATACTGATTTACCGGGCAAAATAGGTGAAAATGATGGACGGACACCAATGAAATCGACAGGAAATGCACCGGCATCACAGGCACTTCAACAACAGCCGACAAGTGACCAAGTGATTAAATCGGAATCGGATGGAAATCATGTACAACAGTCATCGACATCGGCTGCCGAAACAGGACACAAAAAGGAAAAGTCTGTTTTGCAAGCAAAGCTAACAAAACTCGCAATCCAAATTGGCTATGCTGGATCAACAATTGCCGTACTCACTGTCATCATACTGATTATTCAGTTTTGCATCAAAACGTTTGTCATCGATGAGAAGCCGTGGAAAAACACATATGCCAATAATTTGGTCAAACATTTGATTATTGGTGTAACAGTATTAGTGGTGGCAGTGCCCGAGGGTCTGCCACTAGCCGTAACACTTTCTCTAGCCTATTCGGTTAAGGTAAGCGATCGATATCGATAATATATTAAAATTAATACCTAATCTTACAATGTTATTATAATTATAGAAAATGATGAAAGATAACAATTTGGTACGTCATTTGGATGCTTGCGAAACGATGGGTAATGCCACTGCCATTTGTTCTGATAAGACTGGTACACTCACGACCAATCGTATGACTGTTGTGCAATCCTATATTTGTGAGAAATTATGCAAAGTTTTACCATCATTAAGTGATATACCACAACACGTTGGCAATTTGATTACAATGGGCATATCTGTGAATTCGGCCTATACTTCGAATATAATGGTAAGTTTAACTAACTTTTTAAAATACCTACCTATATTACCTACTTATAAAATTGACTATTATTGCAGCCTGGCCAAAATCCTGGCGACCTGCCCATCCAAGTGGGTAACAAAACAGAATGTGCTCTGCTCGGCTTTGTACAGGGTTTGGGAGTCAAATATCAATCGATTCGTGATGAAATACCTGAAGACAAATTCACCAGGGTTTATACATTTAATTCGGTGCGCAAAAGTATGGGTACTGTTATACCCAGACCAAATGGTGGTTATAGATTATATACAAAAGGTGCATCGGAAATTATTATGAAAAAGTAAGGGAATCTAATCTAGCTAAAAATTAATTTTATTTTCATGTTAACTACAAATGTATCTTTTACCTTTGTATTTCTCCACTTAAGATGTGCGTTTATCTATGGTCATGAAGGCTCGCTTGAGAAGTTCACACGCGACATGCAGGAACGCTTGATCCGTGAAGTAATTGAACCGATGGCCTGTGATGGACTCCGTACAATTTCGGTGGCTTATCGTGATTTTGTGCCGGGCAAGGCGGCTGTCAATGAGGTTCACATTGATGGCGAGCCCAACTGGGATGATGAGGAAAATATAATGACAAATTTAACTTGCCTCTGTGTTGTGGGCATTGAGGATCCTGTGCGTCCAGAGGTACCCGAAGCTATACGTAAATGCCAGCGTGCCGGTATCACTGTTCGTATGGTCACAGGTGATAATATAAATACAGCTCGTTCCATAGCCAGCAAGTGCGGCATATTGCGTCCCAATGATGACTTTTTAATAATTGAAGGCAAAGAATTCAATAGACGCATTCGTGATGGCAATGGCGATGTAAGTAAACCAATTTCTTAAAGCAAAGCTTATAATTAATTGTTACTTATATTTGTATATTTTCTTTCTTTAGATTCAACAGCATCTCATCGACAAAGTTTGGCCAAAGTTGCGAGTTTTGGCCCGCTCTTCGCCTACCGATAAATATACTCTAGTGAAAGGTATACATATATCTAAAGTCTCTTTTTTTTATCTTGTCAAGTTATAGTCGATAAAATATATATATATTAACATAAAGGATATAACCGAACAATATATGAATTAATCATTTCAATCTGTTCTCAATTTGGTCTTTTATAGGCATCATCGATAGTACAGTTAGTGATAATCGGGAAGTTGTTGCTGTTACCGGTGACGGCACAAACGATGGCCCAGCTTTGAAAAAGGCCGATGTGGGCTTTGCCATGGGTATTGCCGGTACCGATGTGGCCAAAGAAGCATCAGATATTATACTCACCGATGATAATTTTAGTAGCATTGTTAAGGCAGTGATGTGGGGTCGAAATGTTTACGACTCGATAGCCAAGTTTTTGCAGTTTCAGTTAACAGTTAATGTAGTGGCCGTTATTGTAGCATTTATTGGTGCTTGCGCTGTACAAGATTCGCCACTTAAGGTAAAGAAATGTACTTTTATATATTTATTTTCATGTTACTTATGTGTCTATTTCAGGCCGTTCAAATGTTGTGGGTTAATCTTATTATGGACACTTTAGCTTCATTAGCCTTGGCCACAGAGCTACCAACGCCAGATCTTTTACTAAGGAAACCCTATGGCCGCACAAAACCTTTGATTTCACGCACAATGATGAAAAACATTTTAGGCCAGGCCCTTTACCAGCTGGTAATTATCTTTGGACTTCTTTTTGTTGGTACGTACGATTATGGTAAATCGATTAAGAATTGTCATAATGAAATGAACTAAAATTAGGCGACTGGATACTCGATATTGAATCTGGACGCGGTCAAGAACTAAATGCTGGTCCAACACAACATTTCACAATTATCTTTAATACATTTGTTATGATGACCTTATTTAATGAGATCAATGCCAGAAAAATTCATGGTCAGCGTAATGTTATGGAGGGACTTTTCACCAATCCCATTTTCTATACAATATGGATATTTACTATGATATCTCAGGTATTTATTTTATTGAGGTAATTAAAACGATAAATTAATCAATTAATGTTTGTTTTGTTTTGCAAAGGTTTTAATTATCCAATATGGTAAAATGGCTTTCTCAACAAAAGCCCTCTCACTTGACCAATGGCTCTGGTGCGTATTTTTTGGAGTTGGTACATTAGTCTGGGGACAATTAATCACTTCAGTGCCTACAAGAAAGTTGCCTAAAATTTTATCGTGAGTGAATGTTTCAAGTTTACTGCATACAAACACAAATCCTTTTTTTTTTGTTTTTTATTATATATTATCAAGTCAATACCAAAATCGAAATTAAATTAAATAGTCTAGTTTAATCTTATATATGGCTTACGGTTTTCTAAGACAACATTAAACACGCACACACGCCAAAAAGCTTTTTATTAATATCTTTAAATATTTATCAAATCATTCAATGTATGAAATATTTGGGATAGTTTATGCTTATGCTTATTATTATTACTATTATTACTTACTTATTATACAGTATTTTAGTTTTTATTATCATTAATGTTAAGTGCGATAAACGGTATTGTATTAAATATTAAACAAAGTAGAATACTATTAAAATTATTAATAAAGTAAAATATTTATTTTTTTATTACACTGCACAATATAAAAAGCCAAAACAGAAAATAACTGCTTATACTTATCTATAATTTTTATTAAGCATCGAATTTAATTAGAATACTCAAAGTTTCCTTAAACAAGAACATCATAAAGTTTCGCGAGTTTGAAATATTTCTTACAATTGATGAAAAAGTTTAAGAAATGCCGAATAGAATTTAATGGATTGGATATATAAAATTCTCACTATAAAATAAGTTTAACAAAGCTTCGGCATATCGAAGATACTTTTTATATTATTAAATTATTTTTTATAGGGTTATTATTATACCTTTATGTTTCTTCTGGTAAATATAATACTGCTACAATAATTATTTAATATGTGTATTGTGTATATATGTATTTGTAGCTCATTATTTCGTTTGTAGATTGTTTAACTGTGTCGTTAATTATTTGTTTACTTTTACTAGTTAATTTTTAAAACCTAGCATCTAGTCTTAATAATTTGTATATTGCCTATATATTTAGCTATCTCAGTATTGATTATTTGTATTTGGTGAAAACAATTAAGCATTAACATAAATTTTTGTTTAAAAAAACTTCTATTAATATCATCGTAACAGACTGTCCCTTGTCCGTTCGTAGTAAATATAAAAGAAATCAATTAACAACCATTGTAAAGTGTCAGGATCTACTTACATTGGTCATTATCTATTTGTATATTAACGTGTCTGCAATTTGAAAACTTATGGTTTTGTTTTATAAAATGCAGTTTCCAACTATTTGATCTCGGTAGAGTAAGTTTTCCTTACGTCGGTTAAAGATTCGGGCAACATTAAAGAACTTAACATTTTGAAAGCAGCATGAAATGACAAAGATTAAGATATAGAAAAATTCGTTTCACGTTCAATTTTTGCCAGATTTTTGTTTGGATATATGCAGCTATTACTTAATTAAATTTTAGATACCTTATTTAAATATATGAAAAGTTGGCGCATGAAATTAAAATGCAAATGAAAAGTTTAAGAAGCGAAGAGCTGTATCAAATCTTTATCTTTTATATGTACCTACTTTCAATTTTTACTTTTGGCATATGTATTATATACATATTAAAATACCTAAAGCTGACTTAAAAAATACCTTACCTTCAAAAGAGAATTAATTGTTTTTTATTTCGTTGTTAGCACTACAAAGTCTATAGGGAATAATCGATTACATTGTACATACATACATCAGACAATCAATAAATCAATCAAAATAAAGAATGTCATAAAAAAACTTATATTAAATTTAATTTCAGATGGGGTCGTGGCCATCCAGAAGAATATACAGATGCTATGAATTTGGGCGAGGAACGCTTTGATTCAATTGACTCCGACAAGAAGCCACGAGCCGGCCAAATTCTTTGGATACGCGGTTTGACTCGCCTGCAAACTCAAGTAAGTAAAACTATAAGCAGCCTACTCCTTGCAGCCTTAAGAAATGATTTTATTATTTTTGTTGGTACTTTTTTTTTATAAACAATTACTTTATATTTTGGAATAGAATTTCGATAAGATAATTAATTTTTATATATTTTTTTTTTGACATATTTACAATATTATTTTGTGCTTTTTTTTATTATTTTTATTATGATTTCAACATTTTACTTTACATTTCAGTTAAGTATCAGCGCGTATCTTTTTGCATGGGTACATAGAATGAGCCGAAACAAGTTCGTCTATGTAACTTATCATCCGTATACACATATTATCAAAAATTGGTATTGGTAAATGAGTGCACAAAAAAACAGCCAGCCAACCAATCAAACATATCATTAAGGACTTTTTTTTAAGTGAAGGTGGAATTTCACAATTTTTTAATTTCTGATTGTGGTTGGTTAATATACTTTCTATATTGTTCAGGGTCTCTTTCAGAAAACTTCATTTCACAGCAATTAATGCTGTCATTTTCATATTGTGTTAGCTAACAACACCGTGCTCCTTAGAAATCTAAATAAATACCAAACTGTTAAATTGTGATTTCATTTAGATTCTTTATTTTAATAATCACATATAACATCTTAGCCAAAAAGTTACATTTATAGATCTTTAATCCTGTTCCCTATAATGCTGTTCATGTCTGTTCGTTTCTGCCCGTTCGTTCAGTTCTCGAACTTATTCGATACCCTAATGTTTATCAGCCCTTCGTACTTAGATAAATAGTGGGCGTGGCAGTTATGTTAGAATAATTGAAAGTATTGAATCTACTTACCGAAGCGTTAAATCTAGTGAAATGCTTTTCTTCATAATTCAACATTGAATTATCAAAAAGTCTTAACACCAGAAGGGAACAAAATAATTGATCAGTGAATGAAAAATTTAATGGCAACCAAGAGTATTGTAAACATTTTCTCAATAAGAGAGTCTGCAGATTTCTTAAGATTCATTTTTATGTATTATATTTTTTAATTTCAAGGAGAATCTGTAGATTTCTTAAGATTCATTTTTATGTGTTATCCTTTTTAGTTTCAAGGATCTCTGAGACATGTTCTAATTTTGGTGGGGAATGTTCCTTTTTCGATTTTAGTTCAGCTCCTCCTTCAATGATCTTCAATGGTTCTCAACTATTTATTGTTATTTTATATAAAATTCAATGTTGTTTAAAACTAAATTACAATAATTGAGTTAGTGGTTTGCTTTCTTTGCTTTCGAAAATTATGCCTATGATGCAGATTCCATGAATTCACACTTTTCGAAATTATTGTTTGTGATAATACTTGTACAATATTTTTAGAAATTGGAGTTGGAGAGAAAAATCGTTCCAGAAAATGCAAATGCAAATTTATTACTTAACTGTTGTTAGTTTTGAATTGAATTGGAAATTTTGTAGCTAGAAATGTTCTTAATCGTTCGTTTGTAGAAAAAAAAATAATAAAAATTGTATTTGACTTTTAGTACACTGAGCAATCTGTGTTTCAATCTTTCTTTCTCTTTTTATCACTCAGTTTGTCAGTGTTTTTTCTTTCTCTCTCTCTCTCTCTCTCTCTCTCTGACTCTCTCTCTTTCTCTATTGGACACTTGGCTATTTACTTTCTTAATAAAAAAACAACTTTTAAAATGTTTAGCGCGCACATACACATTACACACACACAAATACACACACACACACAAATACACACACACACAAACACACACATACACATACACACACACACACACACACATACACAAGTATTGTTAACTTCTATCTATTTTTCTGCTCTAGTTACTATTTATAGTATATTTTCGCTCTCCGTGGATCGCTTTTCTAACTTAGTATATTTACTTTTATATTCTATTTAAATCCTATCATAGATCTAAACCTTTGTATGCATTTTTCTCTCTTTAATTGAGACTCATGTCAAATATCCAATCAATTGAAAAGAAATGTGCATCTAAAGGCATTTCATATTTTCGCATGCTCATTTTGAAATTACCTATACAGCTGAAAAGAAATCTTTCTTTCTTCAGATATTCAATAAAATAATACATATATGGTAAATGGCTGTCTTGCCTTATTATTTTCAAGAGTTAATAGATTTAGCACCATAAAAACTTACAAAAAATCAAGTTTCCTTCCAACCGAATTCCTCAGTTCTAAGAAAGGGAAAATGTATGTTTTATTAGTTATTTTCATATATAAATCTTTTTTAATTATTTCTCTTATTGTATTTCGAGGCGAGTCCAATGTTAACTAGTATAGCGTACTTCTAATTATTTAAAGCCCTAAATCAAACAGAAAGGTTACATGGGCTATAAACTTTACTTCATAACTTCCACGCTTCCCTCTCTCACCACAAAACTAAGAATCGTTGATGACTTAAAAAATACAAAAACAAAACATTAAAATTTGAATTGTTGCCTTGTTTTCACTGTGTTATTCTTCATAAGTAATTAATTTTTTAATTTATATTTTTTATAATTTAGCTCTAAATTTCGATTTGCTCTGATTTTCCTTTAGCTTTCGCAATATTTCATAAAACCTTTTTCATAGTTACTTATTTATACAAAACGGAGAAAATTTCGAACCCAATTTCATCCGCACTACTTGTACCTTAAAAAATATCATTCATTTATGTTTCTTTTTGTCTTTTTTATGTTTGTTTTCGTTTTTTTTTCATTTTCGTTCCCCGAAGAAATAATATGTCTTCTACCTTAAAAAAAAACCAGCTCTCTAAATATCATCATTCCCTATTCCTATTCTCTTAAATCTGTGCAAAAACTTTTTAAATCTAATATTAAAAAAAATTGATAATTTTCATTTCATATTTTTTCATCCTACTTTTTAATACGCTTAAATCCAATCCCGGTCGATCGAATTCGAATGTATATAAACAATAATAAACAATAAATGAACAATAAAACAAAAATAAAACCAAAAATAATAAATGCTAAAAATAAAAATAATATAAAATAAAATCAAAAATAAACAAAAATTGCAAACAACCCAATTGAAATAAAAAAAAAAAAAAACAAAAAATGTATAATATTCTCGCCTACTCACACCCAGATTTCAGTACCGGTAAGAAATGTGTGTTCAATTTTATATATTGGCAAGTAGAAAACCAACCCAACTGAACCTTATATTCCTCCGACCTGCCTAATCCAATCCTAATGTTGTCTTCAATCCATATATATAAATATATCTATACATATATATCGAAGGGTACTGAATATGAACTTTTTCTTTTGAAATGGCGGTGTTTGAGCTTAATCGGATAATATTTATTATATGCGCAGTGCCGTTAAAGTCATGAATTTTAGGTAAAAATTACCGTGTTTGGCTTCTAGTGGGCAACCCTAACAAATATATTTTTATTAAATCTTTGATATTATTTAAACAAATCATGCCAAAGTCTTTTTAAGGTTCGTTAGAAGCTGATCTAAATAAGTTAAATTAATATGAGAAAATCGACGTAAACAATTAAAAAAAAAATTGTTTTAAGCTAATTCTTTTTGTGTAAAAGTTTTGAAATTCCTTGATGAATGGCTCTAAATTCGAAACTTTATATAGTAAATGCTATCCGATCGAGCTGAACTTTTTTATACATCCATTTGACATGATTTCACAGCTTTATCAAACACCGCCATTTCAAAAAAAAAAGTTTATTTTCGATACGCCCTAATATATATATAAATATAGGTATATGTTTATATATGTGTGTCGAACTTTTGTTTAATTTTTGTTAACTTTTTTTTATCCCATATTATTATGACCAACATCTTCAAATGAGTTTCAATATATCTACTACATATATATATATATTTTTTTCACGTAAATTTAGCTGTAGAGTCTGCATTTCATTCTTTTGTTCTGTTTCACTTTTACAACAACACAATTAAAGTTCTTTATATCTTAAATAATAAAATCGTTTAAATAATTTTGTACACACTTCCATTGAATTGTAAATATTCGGCCTTCACTAGGATCTGATCTAATCTGTTTAGTTCTATCAATGATATTAAGAGTGTTTAGTTGGATGAATGTGCTTGTAGCGTGAGTGGTTCGGATCAGGTTCCAAAAAAGTTCAGTTCAAATTGAGGCCCATAATTAATTAAATCCGAGTATTCATGGATACTTATTTTATATATATATATATTTATAATTAAAAGAACTATCTATGGTCAAATATTTTTATGTTGAGCTGATAGTTATTTGTTTTCTGACAATTAAAAAGAAAAGATGTTTATTTTTGGTTATTCTTTTGTTTGTTTTTTAGTTATTCTTTTGTTTGTTTTCTTTGGCTAATTGTTAAAAGAAAAAAAAAACAACTTCTTTTTAAAAAATGTTAAAGAATCTATTATAACATTTAATTTTTAAATTAATACAAAAAATTAACAAAATTCATTAGCAAATGTGCGGCATAATATATATAAAAGTGACAAAGGTTTTTTTTGTATACTTTTTGTCTGGTAAACATTCTTTTTTAAAGCTAAGTTATTCTTTGAAATTTTGCGTTTGGGACAGGCTTTTTCATATCACGTTCTGGTATTTACCAAAATCCTTTGGTTTTTATTCGGAAATTATATATATGTATTTGTGTTCATTATTTTCAATACCTAAAATTAAAAGACATGCGCCAAACAATCACCTCAAATCAGTTTTCAAAATTTATTGTTTTTTATTATTATTATTATTAATCGTATTCGAATTTTTGTGTTTATTAATTTTTTTTTTTGTTTATTTTTTTTTTAATAAATATTTTGGCTTTGATAATTTTGATTTGATTTGCCATCAAAATGTTATTAGATTGAATTAAAATTTGTTGTTTGTTTCACAACTATTTACCGGATATTTGTTATTAATTTTTTGTAATTTTAAAGCCGGCGGAACCAATCCGAGAGACTGAAGTATAATTGACAATTGCAATAATATATATCAAGTACTTACATAAATATGTGTACATGTATTGATAAAAAAAAAGAAAAAAAAAAAACAAAAACCAATCTAATCTTTAGTCAATCCCTGATAATAATTTAAATCAATCCCTAGACAGAAGAGACACTCACACACACATAAATCGCGCACGCACACAATTATACAAATCGAAATACACACATGCATATCGTATTCTTTTTAATTACATGAATTCATACGTAGGATATAATAAAGACTATCTAAATATATTAGAAAGTATTATGAATTAAAATTCTAGGAAATCTCTTGGTTGGATATATATGAGTTTATTTTTTGTTAAAACCCAAAAATCCTAAGAAATTATTAATAAATTGAATGGCTTTTTTCAATAGTTAATCAAGGTTTAAAAAAATAATAAAATAAAGTAAAATATTGAGAAACTAGTACTGGGAACAAAATTTGATCAATTTATGATAGATATTATTTAATAACATCTTTGTTCAGTAAAATTAATTAACGATTTGTATTTCTTATTGATCTAAAAATTGCCCATTTTCAATTTTTAATTTTATTCTAAACTTGACAAACAAGTCAGGCATATCTTGAAAGTACAATTTCGAAAAATGCGTGGAATGTTCTTTTGTTTTTTATTTATTTTTTTTTTTTTTGAATTAAATAAGATTTGACCAAACTGCATCAATTGTAGGTTTTAAAAATTTATTTATTAAAACAAGCATCAGAGGGGAGCTATTAAAAAATCGTGTAGTATGTTTTATTTTAACTATTTATGTTGGCTTTTAAAATTTGTATTTCTTATTCAAATTTTCTCGCGCCTTGGTCAATGCCGAATTAGGAATGCAATATTTATGTACATATATGGATTTAACAACGATAGTCAATTCTTAAGTATCAAGTACAACAAGGCTGGCTGTAACTTAGTCGATAATTGCCATTTCAAATAACTTAAGAAGTTGATCTTTGTATTTGAATCTATTTAGGAGATCTGTAATTAATTTAAACATCATTTAAAATTGGTCGAACTTGAATAAATCTGAATAATTTTAAAAAATCTCACATTCTTTTAATTTTTACTTTTTCAAATAATAACGAAATTCCTAATGTTCGATTCGAAACTCCAGTATGAATAATTATCAAAATAAATTAACTTCTCAAAGTAGCAAAAATTTCTCATGAAAAAACGAAAATAAATATTTTCTAGTCCCCCCAGTCCAGTCTCATTATCGACTGTAATTGGTCGTTGAAAAGCCTGAATTAAAAATTATTAAATTTATAAAATATACCTAATAAATAGAACATATTACATATATAAAATGTTATAGTTAATATAAAAATATAAATAATTATAAAATTGTTACATAGTTTTTAGACCATATTGTATATGTATGTGTATATAGTGTGTGCGTGTGTGTGCGTGACAAAAATTAAGTAAAACAAAAAATTAGTAAAATCTACATAAATCCCAATTAGAAGAAATTCAAAAATATTAAAAATAAAAATGCAGGAAAATGGATAGGTCATAAACATTAATTTACATGAATAAAAAAAGGAAAACACAAAAACTGAAACACTTGAATTATATATATATATATAACGCCATCTATGTATATGTATTTTGTATGTATTTTTATGTTCATAAAATGTGTTTAACATTCGTTGCCTGTTTACAAAAGTTATATACACCAAAATGCAAAGTTGATTTGGAAGAGAAACTTTGCTGCATCGTCAACAGCAACAACAACAACAACAACACATGAACCCACACCACCACAACAATAAGAAATAAACATAAACTACAAAAGAAATTCGTCCGGTTACGGTTACCACCACCAAGCAAGCACAATGTGTTTTTAATTGTATACTCTTATTAATCTATCTGCCATCACTTCTACCATATTTCTTTCTACTACTATTATCACTACTACTACTATTACAACTACTATTTTTACAACTTCTACTACTACTATTACAACTACTACTACTGTTACTGTTACTACAAAATATTAAAAAAAAAAAAAAAAACAACCACAACTACTTGTCCAGCTAACAACTTATGAAGCATCAAAACAACCGTACGTAAAATTAATTTATCTGTTTTATTCTTATTATTATTACCAGTATTATTAAAATATTTTTCAAGTATTTTTAAGTTTTTTGTTTTTCTGCTGTTTTATTTTTGTTCTTAAGTTTTTTTAATATAAAAAAAAAGTGAGCTCATTACCCCCAGCACGTGGAAGTTGAAAAGTAAAAGAAAAACTTGTGCATTAAATGATACCTCCCTTAATATAGTACAATAGTATAATATCCCGTCCCCCAAATATATTTTGTCAGATAGAAATGATGTGGCAGAAATAAAATTGGACTTTATTTTGTTTTAGTTTATTAAATATTTTAATGAAGGAAAAATAACATAGAGGTCGCAACTAACATTAATTTAATTTAATTAAATTTAATTTAACCTAATCCGATAGTAGTTAAATATCAAAAGTTTTGCGACATATGAAAAGCACTCAACACACCCAAACACACACACACACTTATGTGCACTGTAATAAGTAGAATAGACGGTTATTAATTACACTGTGCCACAGTGGAAATGCACCCAAAATAAAAGGTAGTGTAGATTGTGCGTATGGTTGAGTACAACATAAAAATACCTTATTTTTATTTTAAGAAAAAGAGCTTTTTTGGTGAAAATTGCTTACAACTGCGAATTTGTGTTAATTTTGCAAATTTATATATTACGTTTGTGCGAAAAAAAGGAAAAATAGAGAAGGGAATATGCATAGTATATGTATATATATATATATATATATATAGCCATTTTTATCTGTCCGTTTATCTCGGAGACGGTAAATGGTAGAGAAACGAAATTTTGTATATATATATATATACATCGGCTACATCGACTCGGTTATTGCATATGCATATCCCCTGCATATATATATATATATATATATATATATATATATGTGATTTCCCCACCAATGGGAAGGGGCCGTTGACTTAGCAAATTACTAAGGTGTAACTTCGTACCAGTTTTTTAATTTATAGTAAAATATAGGAAAAATAAATATGGGAAATTCTTGTATTATGATATTGTCGTGAATCTATTTAGGAGAGCAAATATTATATGATTAATTTTTTAAATCTTTTTTACCACGTTTAAGGAGCTAATGTGAATAAAAAGACACTTTCCAGACATTTTTATAAATTTATTTCAATTACTACAAAGTGACTAACGATAAGAAGACAAAATTCTTGTTCAATTTTATTTAAAAAAAAAAAATGAATTTGAGGCGGTATTGAATATACTTTCAAGATTTTAAATTAAAACAATTTTCTACCCTCGGTTGTAGGCACTACTTCCTTTTTGAGTAAAAAAACTTGGAAAATTGCACATTCTTTTGGCAAAATCGAAACAAATTTTCAACAAAACAGCGTTTTTGGACCAGACAAAAAAGAAAGAAATTGAGGGTTCAGAAAACCAAACCTGCAGTCTACACTAATTGTCTATTTTTAATTTCTTTAATTTGTAGTACTTTATTGATATTTTTATTAAATATAATTTAATTTAAGTGAAGTTAAAGGGTAAACCAATTTTGAATTTTTACATAAGATTTCTGATTATGGTTAACTAAAGTAATCTAGTTAGTGACATGTTCAATATTTTCAAATTTAAATCTTCAAATATTGAAATGACCATGTTGTGTGAGTGAGTGTTTGTATGTGTGCGTATTCTTCGTATTCTTGATCATAATTATTTTTTTTTGTTAGTTTTGGTTTTTCAAATCGTTATTTATTTTAACTTAATTTCTGACTCGGCTCGGCCTCTCTCTTAATTGTGTGTGAATATACATACATATATACATATGGTAAGTATGCAATGCCATATTAAATTAAATATATCCAAACATAAGCTGGAAGATTAAGTAGAAAGCAACCAAGTACATATGGGAAATAAAAATCTGTTTTACTTTTGATTTTTCTTTATTTTAAAACAAAAAATCGTATTTTTACGTTTTGTTTTTTAAATTTGATGAACTAGTTGGAGAGAGGGGAATGTGAAGGTGAAGGGAGGAGGGGTGGGGAATTGGGACTAAAGATAGCTTATACATAAATACAAACAATTATGAATATTTTTACTTTTTCTCTCTGCTACTGCGATCCTGCCTTCTTACAATGATTTTTTGAGCTTTCCATAGACTTGAGCATTTGTGTTACTCCTTGCCTGTTTGTTTGTTTGTTATGCTAATTCTATGGTTTCTTGCTTTTATATTCTTGTTTTTGCATATTTATTCTTTAGTTCTTGATGTGTTATTTCTTATATCTATAATTATGTTTGTATATATGGGGAGACGCGAATCAAACGATGTTTTTGGATTAACTAGTTATATGCAATTTAAATGAGCATAAGCAATTTCTCCTATAACTTAAATGCTTTTATAATTTAGGGCAGTTTTATGGCTTTTATATTTACATAAATACCTAATTGAGTTAACTCTCCCCCGCAATTACCGATATGAAATCGAAAACAATTCTGGTTATTTTTTGATAGGGTGTACTGCATTTGCACGAATCAAAGGTTAGAAAAATCAATATGAAATAAAATTATAATTTTCCTATCCTATCCGCAAGCTTTTCAAGACGGCTGAAGAAAAAGAAAGAATTCATCTTTCAAAACACCTTAATGCAAGCTACTTACGTACTTACTATATATAAATTTTAACATAGTACATATTATGCATGTAGGTCGTCTATATGTAAACAAACATAATACGTATTAATAAAGTACTGTTATTGATTCGATTTGGTTGTTTTTCTACAAATGAAAAAAACAAAAATAAAACCGTTTAATTGAAAATGTTTGTACCTACAAAAGTACGCTTGTTGTTTTATATATGTACTTGTACCGATGTATGTATATATATGTATGTATGTGTGTTTAATCCTGCTAATGTCATAATTAATTTTGATTACTTACAAATTAATTGATTATTGTGTTATATACTTATTTTATTTCGATTGATTGTGTGATTTATTACCGCCTTTTGATTTGCTTACGTTTTTGTTCGTTTGTTGTCTAATTTCATTTGTTTCAGTTACGCGTTATTCGTGCATTCCGCTCGAATCTGGAAGACCTGAACGAACGCCGCTCCATGCATAGTTTACGCAGTCCCCGTACGGGCATGCCAATTGGCTCCGGCTATCCATTGTACAATCTAAATTTGCTGAATCCCAATTATAGCAGCAGCAAATATCCTCCACAGCAGCATCCACAACAACAGCCACAACAGTCACAGCATCCGCAACCGAAGCAGCAGCCGCCTTCGCTTCCCACCAACGCTTCTATGCCGTCCGACATATCCTATATAGACGAAGACCCGCAGCAGCAACGCATAACAACCACAACGCATAACGGACGCACATCCATACATCCAGTTACATCCATACCAATTTCACCCATATCCTCCTCAATTGTAACTCCTGCTGCGGCCACACGATCGCCAGGTTTCTCAGACATTGCCTATAATTTGCAGCAAATTCAAAAGCAAAATAAAAATAATGAAGGCGGCTCCTCCGGACAAAGCGAGACTCGAATTTAAATAAAAAAAAAAAGAAAAAACAAAATGAACCCAGGAAAATTTACAAAACGACGGACAGGAAATAATCATACACAAAACTGACACAAAAAAAAAAAAGAAAATTGAAAAAAAAAAAATTTAAATTGCTTATTAAACAATCCTTTCCTTACTTACAAAAAAAATTCTTACGCTTTTTTTCACGTTATGGACGTTTTTTTTTTCTAAAAACCTTTTAAGTAACACAATATACATAAACTAAAAGTCGACAAATGCGAGTCTGACTCATTTTCTGATAAAAAATAAAAAAAACTGTAATTTTAATTAATTATTTAAACAACGCTTAGCAAATGTTATTTAAATGCATGATTTTTGTATATTGATGTACTTGATTACATATATATATATATATATATATATTATTTTTTTAATTTGATTTGTCTAAATTATTTGAATTAATATTGGGCTATTACTAACTGTACAAAAAAACAAAAAAATATCTTTGTTACTTTTTTTTTAATCATCCATTTTGTGGCTTGAGAATGAGAATGTATGAGAGTGCGTATGAATGTAAAATGCAAAATGCCCAATTGTTTTTTGCTGTCAAGAGAGAATATGTAGGTATGCGGGGATACTTTCGTTTTAAAGGTTTGTGTGGTGGGACGATCACGGAATATCCTTGGGTGTGTCCCCTTGGTAGTCTTTTAATTTATATACCCTCAAAGGTAAAGTTGATTTATTACGATTATAGTTTGCTGGTTTAATGAAATCTCACAAATTGAATAATATAATATAGATGTACCAATATATTTTTTAAAGGTTAATAATTAAATTTTTAATATTGTACCTAGCTTAAAAGTTATTTAATTCAGACACTACAATCCAAATTCAATTTAAAGGCGCTCTTCATTTTACTTTAGTCAAAATATGGTATTCCGAATATTATGGGATATAAATGGGAAAAATATATATTACCTACCTAATATTGAATTGAATGTGAAATAAATTGAACTTCATTCCGGGGAATTGTAAAAAAAGCAAAACGATCATACAAAAACAACAATCTACGTCCAACTAAAATATTGAATATCTTGCTAATCTAGAAATAAAACTGTACTGTCTCTGTTTCGCTTTGTATAGTTTTTTGGGTTGTATTTTGTTTGAGCTTAGTTTTGTATTTTTATTATTTCATTTATATTTTGTTTAAAATTTGTTATAATGAAAACACAATTTTGGGGATTACCAGTTACCAACTTAATATTTTTACCTTCACTATCTATCTATGTTTTTATTATATTTTGTAAATAAATAGACATGCCAATACCAAGACTTTTTTGCTGCTCGAGCAACTTTTAAAGTTGGTTTTAATTAAATTTTTAAATTAAATTAGTAGTTACAATGTTCATTACCACATATAAACATAAGCATTAATTTTATTTTTATTTTATTGATATTCCTTTTTTTAAACTTTGAAGGGGTTTCTTGATTAAAAGAATCATTCTCACTCAATCCATTCAATAATCACAACAACTTTTATCAATTATTTTACCAGTTACAATTAAAACAACAACACAGTAGACACCTCCATTTTTATATTATAATGTAATTACCTATATTGTATCTATTGTATTTACTCGTTTATCTAATCATACATACTACATATGTACTTATATTTATACCTACATAAATATGTATGTACGTATTTTATTGTTATCTTTAATTGATAATTGAACTCTACTGATTCTCTTAAGATCTTAAGTATTGTAGCAACGTTATCTTTTTCCGCAGCAAACAAAAAACTCAACTGAACTCAACCTGTATTTCTCTTCCCACTTATTGTTTTCCATTTTACTTTTCTTTCTCTCTCTCTCTCTCTCTCTCCAATTTTAAAGGTAATAGGCGGCGAATTGCAAGAACGCTTAATTCCGGTTCCCTATAGCAAGAGCAACACTGATCAAGCTGTAAGCCTTCCTCTATTTATTTACAAAAAAAAAAAAAAAAAACGACCACTTACATGTTAAAAAAAAAAAAAGAATACCTATTTTATTTGTAATCTAAATGAAAACTCTAATCCATCCAAAGCGAAACAAAAACAATAACAATGATAAACTCTTCAAGTTATTCTACATATAGCAGTCGTTCTAAATTCTAAAATTCAAATCTAACTCAAATCGTGTCAATTCCAATTCCGTCTAAAATTACATTTTGTTGTATATCAACTTTTTCTAAATCGAAAACCAGTAATTTATTTATTTACAATATTACAATATTCATAATGGCGATTGGTTAGTTGTTCTCATTTATGAAATTACACATAAAATATGCAAGTATTTACATACCTACCTACCTAATTTTCTATTTTAATTCGGATCTTCATTTTGTTTATGCCTATCGCAATGTGTGGCTTTTGTTGTTGCGCTCACTTCTGAAATTTGCTACATTTAAAATCAATGCATTAGGCAGATCCGCAGATTCCGAACTCTTGGTCACCTTGTTTTTTTTTGTTATTTATTTTTTTTTGTTATTGTTAATTTTGTTTCTTTTTCTAAAATATTCACAATGTTTGAATTTTTCGCTTTTGCATGATTTCCTCTTGTCTATGATTTTGCATGGATCTCACTTTCAGGAGCCGAATTATGTATGTACTACTACTACTATTACTAATACAACTAAAATAAGTTATATTTATGTATATACCTACATACTTCCAATTAGTTATTAGTAAGAGCACAAACTTTACCAATATATTGACCATCGTAATAGCTGACAGGAATAATTACGTGTAAATCGTATTAATCATCTTATATGTGTGTGCTCCTTATTTATTTATTAAGTATTTAAAAGTACCAATTCATTCTCATAAAGCTGCCCCTTCACATAAATAATATATAATAACTTTTTTAAAAGTTTTGTTTGGTTAATATATGTTTTTTTCGAAAAATTCTCATGACCCTGAATTTGAATATCCATCGCGTTGAATCAGCATACTAAAATGCTCAAAATGGTTCTTTGTTGCAGGTTGCAGCATTCAATTTGATTAGATTTTGAGCCATATCAATATCATAAAATCCTAAATATTAGGTATTAATTAATTATTATTAAAAGTTTTTATTTAACTTGCTTTTGGGTGGAATCTTGCAATTCAATTTTGAAGGTGACACTATGAACCGAATGATCTGAAATTTTGCAAACACTTTCAGTCTGGATGACAATGCGTGGTTAATTTTAAAAAATTTTTCTAAATCGAATAACACCTACTCAACGCACAAAAAGGTGTAGGAGGCATAAATGTTCTAATGATTTTTCGTTCATATTAGTGTGACTATCAATTTATAGTCAAGTCCAGTTTAGCGGGATTTTCAAAAGCATCATTTTCATGAATTTGGTTTATGATTTTAGTTTCTTCATTTTAATCGATAACTAAAAAGTTAAAAATAATATTTTATATAAAAAAACATTTTTTAACCAGCTTTAATTTAAATCCACTAAAAAGAAAAAAAAATTCCTTTATATATAAAATTATTTTTTTACTACTAACTCAGAACGTCATTTCACCTTTAGCATAATTTATATGTGTATAAAATAAAATCTTGTCGTGTATTTAGATTAAAAATTTGAATGGTTCAAATCATGATTCTTTTGCTTATCTTCACAAGCAAATTTTTAAGTATGTGTATTCAATTAGTTTGTAGATTTTAATAGTTACAATCATTTATATCAAGGTACTTAATTTATATATTTCTTTATTTGCACTATATCGCGACAAGCCTTCATTAGAATTGACGTTCTGAGTTGTACATCTTTTTAGTGGATTTAAATAAAAGTTTGTTTTAAATTTTTTTGTTATATAAATAAATCTTTCAGGTCAATTAAATAGCCTCTCCCTCCCTATTCGGTAATGACGATACCGATACCACTATTTACATATTTGTATGTATATGTACATTGTACATATATTTATATAGTTTAAATATAAGTGTAGAAACGTAATATTTTTTTATGTTGAGCTTATATGTTTTGTATTTACACATATATATTTTTTTTGTTTTATTTTTTTTTCTTTTATGTATATTTTTATAGGTACCTCCATTTTCTACTGTTTTTCGAATACCTAAATTCATTTCTTATTCAACGTTTTATATACAATACATATGTACAAAAATATGGACTTAAATTATGTGCATGTGAATGCATATGAATGTAATGATTATAATGTACATAATATGTATGTATATGGATGAAGGAGAATTTGTGTTTATGTTCTAAGTTAAAGGAATGAAGCTTTATTAAAAATTATTTCAGTTTATGGAAGAAACATGATTTTAAATGTTGTCCCTCTTATTTTTATTTATATGTATTTCTTCATTAATGAATTTTTTCAATTGAATTGAACGCAACCAAAAATTGAAAAATTTTTTAAATATTCCTGATCAGAATCAATAGCTGAGTAGCCATGTCTATCTGCCTGTCTGTCTGTCTGTCTGTCTGTCTATATGTGGTAGATAGACCGGATCTATCGGATCTATCAAGATCTATCGTTCCAGACTTAATTTAAATTGAAATCTACCAAATTTTATTATACCTAAGTATATATGAACCTACCTACATAATTAGATATTAAACAGTGGAGATGTTGACAAAAGAGTTGATGAAGGGTGACTCGAATGCGGCAACGCACCAACTTTTTTTTTTGGTTTTCCAATTTGATCTTTTAAAAAGGAAGCAATCAAAGAAAATTAAAGAAAAATCTTAGCCAGCTGCTAACGGAAGCTTCACTAATTTTATTTTGTATTTTCTATTGCATTTTCTGCAACTTTCACCTTGCCTTGGCTTACTTACTTATGCGTTTACCGTTATACTATAAATTCAAAAATTAATATGATTGTGTGCATAATTAATTGTTTTGAATGAAAAGTTATATATTTTTTAATGATTGCCGTGTCGTTTGTTGGATTGATTGATTTTATTATTATATAAACATACATAAACTCATTTTTTAGTTGAATTTAATTAAAATACTTTAATTTTGAGATCTGTACTCTCTTTCTTAAACTGTTGTTTCTGTCTCTCTTGTCACTGTTTTCGGTGTTGTTCTTCTCTTTCTACTCAATTTGCGACGTATTAGATTCGCGTGGTAAACGCCTTTCGACAAGGCCTTGACGCCCGTTATGGTGAGCACACTAACACTTCGCTAGCGGAGGTGCTGCGTAAGCAGACTTCCCTGAGCAAACGCCTTTCGGAGACATCTTCCATTGAGTATGCCGATAATATACCCGATGAGCTGACAATTCCCGAAATTGATGTCGAACGGTTATCATCTCACAGTCATACTGAGACTGCTGTTTAAAAAGAAAAGCATAGCCACCCAGCGATCCCACACATGCATACATACATACAAAAATTGTTATACATATTCAGGCATGCATGCATACATACTTACATATGTATGCACAAACACACACACACACACACACTCAAACCCACACACAAACACAGACACCCCCACAAGTTATTGGCTTCAATTCTTACCGTTAAAAGTGTTCACATATACAAGTACATATATAGCCAAAATCATAAAACCACACTCATACACCAATACATTAAAAACCCCAATTATTATGAGGAAGAAGAAAAGGAGCCGTTTTTCTTTTTTTTTTTTTATTTAAGACTTTTTCTTTTGTCCTCATATGCAGCCCACTTCTTTTCTTTTGTATACCCTGTAAGTATAGATAAACAAGAAAATTTGGAAAAATCTATAAACTACATACTTACCTAAGTATGTATGTATCAGTGAATCCTTGACGTTGTATTATTTATTTGACCAGGAGCACTTTAACTATTTGTTTTTTTACACAGGTCTGCAAAATGAAGCTTTTACAATAATTTGAATAATTTTGATTTATTTGATTCGAAACCAAAATAACAACTCACCTATATATATATATTTGTTATATTATTTTTGATAAGTTTTCGGGTAAATGAGAAAATTGTACCTTTATTTTTATAAACATTTGAAGTGAAAACCATTTAATTTACCTACTATTTAAAAGATTAGATATTTAAAATTGTATCTATTTCAGATAAGGCCTTTTCATGTTATAAAAACTATATAAAATTCTACAGAGCCATTAACATTTACTATAAGTATAATTAAAGGAACTAGAAATTTGTTTTTGTTGTATTTCAAAAATTTCAAAAATCAGGAAAATATTTGCAGGCCTGTACTTTAATATAAAAAAAGGCAGTTGAAAATTTTAAAGGGGGTTTTTATGAATGAAGATGACGGTAAAGGGCGATTAATGGTAAAACATTGTAATTGTAAGAAATGACGGTGAGACACATGCACACACACACACATACACACAAATCCATATGTATTTCGCATACAAAACATATACATACATGAGATAAGAATTATTAATTTCATACATATGTATGCATATGTGTGAACATTCAATACCTACATACATATATTAAATTCGAGTGGCCTAAAAAGATACTAAAAGTTAGTTCAACAAAAAAATAATAAAGTTATAAATATGTGTACTACTATCTACCTACCTACAAACATACAAAAAAACATACATACATACATAATTTAATACACAAAAATAAAAAAACAAAAGAAATGTGGCGGCAAACATACTACAAATATACATACACACATAAATATTAAAAACATATATAAGCAACAACAACAAACTTAATATAAACTGCATACATGCAAATACAAATATAATAAATATTTAAATGAGCCAATAATGAAATTGTTGTATTACTTATTTGTTAATGGATTCTGCCAAACGACAGAAGGAAAACCTTTCAAATGTTTTTGTTTTGTTTATTCAAACTAGTTTAAATTGGATCGGTGTGGAATCGCAGCTACCAAAAAAACACACACCGCACCAAAATCGTACATATATAGAAAGAAAGAAAAAAAACAATTGAATTAATATTGCAAGGAAAAAATAAACATTCAATAAATTTAAATCTAAACATAAACTAATGAACAAATTGCTTAAATATTCAATAATAAATACACAGAGGTAGAAACACTCACACTCACACACACACACACACACACACACACACATAAGCACACTCACAGACAATACATACATATTTACATATAGCCATCAAATTGTTCTCAATTTTAAAATAATTAAAAATATGCAAAAAAAAACCTATTGGAATAATGAACCATAAAAATTTTTATTAAAACAAAAAAAATGAATCATGATTAATAATAAATACATTACTTATACTAACGAAATTTAATGTGTTTTTATTTATGATTTGTAGAATGGTAAGTAATAATGTTAATTTAATATAAGGATAATCTAATATCGCATAGAAAAGTTAAATTCATTTTAGTATGTATTTATTTACTTAAAATTTTAATTTATTTGTTTAATAATTGTGTACCGACCTATTAATGGTTTTGTAATTTTTATCTATAGAATTAACAGAATTATCAGGCCCAGCAAATCATATGCAGCCCGGTAGTTGTAAAAAATAATAATGTCGATAGAATTTTTTTATTTATGATTAAAACAAATTTTATTTGCGCAATGACAAAGCTGCAGTTCGTTTTACATTTCTTTATATAAATTTATTCAACAATTTTTCTAAGTCTAGTTCTGAAAAATGCTGTCATATTCGGAGTGGGTATTTTATCCGCTCAGATTTTTTCGGGTGGGGACAACTACCCACCATATCGGGTCTGTCAGAGTTGTATTCATTGTAAAACATTTATTGTTTTAGTGTAAGATTTTTCAAAAATCTTGATGATTTAAAAAAAAAAAATGGTTCACACTTTTTTTTCAATTCTGCGTGTCAAATACTATTAAATATAATAGTTTGGGTCACGAATGTATTTATTGCCTAGCCGGAAAAAACAGGTAGTTATGTACCTAGCAAAGAAAAAACTTTAGCTTTGTTATTAGGATGATTGTAAAATTCATTTTTATTACCAGATGTATAATATAAATTTCCAAATCTTTAAATAATAAAAATAGAAAAATATAATCATCGCGATGACGGGGATTTGAACCCACGAATCAAGAAGTCAACCCCACCACCCATTACTTTACAGGAGATTGATTTTGCGCAGTGAAATACCTATTCGTTCTTCTTGGGCGATATACATATTTGGCCATTAAATAAGGAATACATATTTTTTTTTTTATTATTAGGTATGAAATGATTCTCTTTTCAGCTATGCTGCTTCTAATTAATATAATAAAACACATATAACATTTTTTCGGCCCAATGGAAAGAGTTTCCTCCGCGGGGACTCGAACACACGAACCTTTCAGCATTCAAGTCTACCACAATATCTACTACGCCAAGGCCATTAGCATACACGAAATATTATTATTTAACAACAAATGTAGCTTAAAAACTCAGAGGGAAAGGGAAAGTTAACTTCGGGGCGCCGCGGTTTACATATTTATTTCAATTACAGTACGGGAGTAATCAGAGTTTCCAATTAGATTGTCCTGTCAATTTCAATTTGTACCAATTTCCAATTCAGATTTTACCGATCGTTTCTATGACAGTTTTATGTTATAGTCAACCGATTTCGATCAAATTTGGCACACTTATAGGGTAGCATATAATACTTTCAGATAGTTTAATAAGCAACCAAGTTATGGCCTAAGTTGATTTCTACTTATATGGTAGCTATATGTTATAGTAGTCTGATCCGCCTAGTCGACCACTTTAGGAGCCTTCCCACCAAGTTTCATCACGATACCTTTGAAACTGAGTTTGCTATAATTAGGTAATTTTGGGAGGCCTACGACGTATCCTTTTATGTGTTACAAACTTCGTGATAAAATGAATATGCTTTTTTTTTTAATAAAGTTTAAAGATGGATGTCGTTTCATTTTTTAAAACATCATTATGACTTCACTTAAAAAAAAACCGTGTCTATTCGGGCAAACGACATCGAGTGGAGTCGAGAAAAGCATTTTATGTTTCTCTATAGTAACCAATTTTTCAGACAGCCCCAGATCTAAGGGGACCGATGCAACTAGAACCTAGAAAAACTCAGAATTTGGTGCAGAAAACTAATACTAATCGGCTTACTAAATTTGGTTAAGATTTGAAAAATTAGAAGGCAGAACAATTTTTTTGGTTTCTTATACCAAAATCTATTACAAATGATGCTTTGCGTTGCTAATATATTCATGGTTACACCGGTACTTTGTGTGGAGCTCAACAGCTTTGTGATTCAATAACTCGAGAGCTAGAGTCAATATTGACAAACGGAGTTTGAGTTCAGGGTATTAAACAGTATAACGAACTTGTTTCATTTTCTCAAATTTAAAAGTTGACCCGATTTTACAAACTTGTGTAAATAATTAAAACTAAATACATATTTATTAATATATTAGATTCATTTTTATATACACAGTAAATATTAATAATAATATTCTTATGATTAATGTTGTTTTTTTTTCTTATTTACTGCAATAATAATATATCGACATTTATACAATTTGTAGTAAAAAAAAATCAAAATATATACCTAAAGATAAATAAACGTTTTGAAAACGTTTATTGTCACCTTACTTTTGCTTGATTTTTTTTTTCTAGGTATCTGATCTGGGTACTGACTAACTGACCAATTATTAAAATATGCACAGCAATATAGATGAATAGGCGCCATTACATACACCGCCTTTAATACGCTATGTGTCGTAGGTAGTCAAAAGAGCGCCATCTACCGGCTCCAGGCAACTGGGACAAGTCAGGCTGCGTAGAAGCCAGTCATCAATACAGTGAACATGATATATGTGCATACATGGGAGATAACGAATCTTTTCATTGATTGCAAATTCTAACATGCAAATAACGCATTCTCGAGTTTTTTTTGTCACATTATTCACATCGTACGTTGTTATTGGCAAGTGTGCAAGTACGTTTGTTCGTTTGGCTAGCTTCACTTGTTCTTCTTCTGTTAAGTGAGTTGTTGTTCCCGGAAGGCTAACAGATGGCGTAGGATAAAATAGATGCTGCATGGGGTCATTCTGAAACATTAAAAAAAATTATTCAAATGCATAATAAATAAAATTACATATGTATGTGCACTTGTACTTATTATTTTTGTTGCGTAAAATAAGACAAAACATTTGAATAATTACTTGGTAAATAGACAGCCCCTCACCAGAGGCTCCAGAGGGAAATGGCTGTTCACTTGTCGTCGTAGGATCCATTCCGTTCATATTGTCTACACCACCAACCCCTTCCCTTAAAAGCGAAGAAACATCATCCGAACTGTTAATTTTTAGACAATTACCCATTTTTCTGCTAAATCTTTGGTTTCTCTTAGCAGATTTTTATTCAAAAATGAAATAAACAACTTTCAAAGTATTGTTAAACGTAAAATATTAAAACACTTTTATCATAAACGAAGACAGACACATCAAACGAAGTGACGAGTGGCAATATAACCTCAGGCGAATCAAACCTATTGGAATAGTGAAAATGAAACACTGCACTTTAACTAAATGTTAAAATGTTTATCGATAACAACGATTTATATTTTGTTTTTTTTTTTTATAATGGAATAAATTTTTTTTATAATGACATCGCTAGTTCTTGTTGTGTGTGGCAAAATTAAAATCAAAAGTTGAATTGTTGAATTTTAAATAGCAATGGCCGAGGAAACTTTATTTCTTATATTACTTGTAATTGTTATGTTGGTCGGTTCCTACATAGCTGGCAACATTCCTCTGGTGATGAAGCTAAGCGAGGTTGGTAACCAACTCCACCCCCATCCCCATCGACCAATCCACTCTCTCTCTCTGCACTTGCACACAACACTTGATTTTATGTTTGGGGAAAGTCAAGAAAATCAAAGGACAAATTTAACTAAAAAATACAATACCTACCTTATTTTAAAACTGCTATTATTATTTTGATTATTATTGTTGTTATTGAAAAACAACAAGAAAAGTTTTCACTGGAAAAATAAGTTTACTTCGTTTGTCCACGTTGGCAATTTATTAGGCCGAGAATATTAAAAAAAAAAAACATGGTTTTATCAAAAATGCATACTTATTATATGTTTATGTTTCTACATGTTTACATAGGAAAAGTTAAAATTTGTTACTGTTCTTGGAGCTGGTTTGTTGGTGGGCACAGCCTTAACAGTTATAATACCTGAGGGCATACGATCATTATATATGGATAGCCAACATGAGCCAACATCTGATTCAGATAGTATGGCTGTGGCAATGGCTACCAAATCGTCAAGCTCTGATGCTGTTCCAGGGTTGCATCATCATCATCAGTTACCAAAACAGGATTATTCCCGGACAATCGGGTTATCGCTTGTGCTCGGTTTCGTCTTTATGATGCTCATTGATCAAGTCTCACAGCGTAAAAACACAAATGGTAGTGATAAAAATATTACCGCTACCCTTGGTTTGGTTGTGCATGCTGCCGGTAAGCTTCAGGCGTTCTAATTTGTAATTTGCACATTTATTTATGTTTATGCAATTTGTATTTTCTAGCCGATGGTGTTGCATTGGGCGCTGCTGCCACAACAAGCCATCAGGATGTTGAAATGATTGTCTTTTTGGCCATTATGCTGCACAAGGCGCCGGCAGCATTTGGACTTGTTAGCTTTCTGTTACATGAAAAAATTGAACGCCAACAGATACGCAAGCATTTAGGCATTTTTTCATTATCCGCTCCACTTTTGACGCTTCTCACATACTTTGGTATCGGGCAGGAGCAAAAGGAGACGCTTAATTCAGTGAATGCAACTGGAATTGCGATGCTCTTTTCAGCCGGCACCTTTCTCTATGTGGCCACAGTTCATGTTCTACCGGAACTAACACAGAATGGCCATGGTGGCCACCATCAGCATTCCCACAAGGCTTCTGCTAGTCAATACGATTATGAATACAGGGTGCTCGAAGAGGCAACTACGCAAACAGAATCTAGCAGCGCTAATAACATTTCTTCTACCATACCAATTCACAACAACATTCAAGGTCTTCGATACAGCGAGCTAATTATAATGATTTGCGGCGCTCTACTTCCCCTAGTTATAACTTTTGGACATCAGCATTGAAATTGTTAATATCCAATAGAGGTAAACTTAACTTAGGGATCATTCAAAGCTTCATCTCAGCTCATAGATTGTAAATATGGACGTTGATATATATATATATATATATAT